>JAGVVM010008571.1:0-13975 GCA_019149425.1 Psidium friedrichsthalianum
AGGTCGGCCGGCCAGCCCGAGCAAAGCGGATTAATTACACGGACACCCCATAATTGAAAAAAGGCTACAGTGATGATGCTTTTTTCAAAGGGTTTGACGCAGATGCGTTTGTGCTTTCAAGAGAGCAAGTGGCCTTAAAACAATGGCTGTTTTTTCACTAAAGAAAGATTTCCCCCCCGTCAGCTACTTCAGCTATAGCTATGTATCTACCATTCGATCGTATTAAACTCGGCCTAATCAGTTTGCAGGCTTAATCGTGCGGGATCGAATAGTTTAATTGTCGAGTTTATCTGAAACTCCCAACATTCACGAGACATGCAAGTTCAGGCTGTTCCATTCTTGCGTGCGAATCAACTGGTGCAGGAAATAAGTTGGCAAGAAACCCTCGTGCGATGACCTAAACACCGCCCGAAAGGGATTATATCTTAATCTTGTGGGGCAACCTACGTGTTTAGTGGGTATTTTGTTTCACTGGATACGCCTGTCTTTGCCCCGCACTAGCAGACAGCACCAGAGTCGATCGATTAGGTTGATTCGTGGGGACTCCGTGAGCTAACTTTTGACTTTGCTTTTGAAGGAGGGCATGGATTCTTTCTGTCTGTAGTCTTCATGGCTCGTAGCTGGAGTTGTCTCCATGTCTGGATTTTCTCTGTTTGACTATTCGCCCTAGATGAGAAATTGATTATTCAACGATCAGCCATGCATGAAGCACGAACGAAGCGTTCCAATCTTTTGTTAGGGATTTTCTTCTTTCGTTTTTTAAAGTCTTGGCCACCAACCATACCACAATCTCCTCAATAATGCCTTATAAGTTAATCGCATACCTTTGCGGATTCTTATGAAATTAATCAAGAATACGTCCGAATCTCTCCTGCTGCGTTCTCGTGGCTCTTCTCCTCTGCCGTGTCGATTGATGACGAGTGGTTTTCGACATTTAATATGAATGGGCAGCGCTGCTTAAATCTTCTTGGGATGCCAATAGAAAATGGAAGTTTGAAGAGATCGAGCAAAGCCAGCCTGCCTTGAGGGTGAAGAACGAGGCATTTTGTAGCAATGCTTGCAAGCATGGTTACCTTCCCGCAAAGTAGATCGCGGAATTGTTTAAATTTGCACGAGCGGCATGCTTAAGACATGGTGTTATCCTCGCTAGCTTTTCGCTTTTTCCTATTTTTCATTATAGGAGAGAATCGATTAGAATATGCATAGTTAGTACAAAGAAAGTTCTACGTAATTTTTAGGTAGGACTCGTCTAGTATAGTTAGTATACAAATTTGGCCATATGTACTCAATTAACAAAACATGAAAATGTTTGGAACTCAGTGGCACAATTAAAAGTTTTATGACTGAATTGGCAAAAGTGTAATACGCTTATAATCAATCTTTATAATTTTAGAGAGAGAGAGAAGGGGGGTGGTTTGGTCATGGGGCCGAAATTTTCTCCACAATAAGCAAGGACATTTTGATAAGCTCACGATATTCTTTGGCGACGTGCAGATAAGGTCCTTAAACTCGATTGCCAATGGGTCAATCATTTGAGGAAGTTAAATTTAACGTGTAGATATATCCCATGAATTTAGATGACCGCGATTCTCATCTAGCTAGACTTTGCTTGATTTGATTGCGATCCTTTCCATTTGTAGATGAATCAATGCCCTCGATTTACCCTCTCGGCTACATAGATCGAACATAAGCACATCTACCATTTTTAATGGCTAAGGTAGCTGAAGATGTGAGAAATTATTGCAGGAAACATTATCCAAAAAAAAACCCTAAACCTATTACACTTTCGTCAATTCAGTCGTAAACTTTTTAATTTTAACAATGGAGTTACAAACCTTTTTTCACACTTTGCCAGTTGATTCCATCCGGCCATTTTAACTAAAAATTATTGACTTAGATGCTAGCAGTGCCACGTAGGATGGCCAATTTTACTTCGCAGAGGTTTTTGGATTTTTTTGGACAATTTTGCCCTATTATGGTTGGAAATGAACTCAGGAAGCCCTTGTAGTCCGTTCCATTTACCCACGGAGAAGGATACCTTGAGTGGCAAATGGCAAAAGCACGTGCTCTCTGTCTGTCTCCCCCACACATTCTTGGAACATGAGAGGGATGTGGACATGTCACGTGAGTAACAGCAGGGATGGGAGAGGTTTATGCTTTGCTTTATGTCTCGGCATGGAAGCAGAGGGAAACAAGTTCTTTCTTTACGAATCCCGCGGACGAGCCAATACAGTGAACTGCCATGGTCATAAAACTATTCAAAGCATCCTCCTCACCTGCCTCCGTATGGGCATTATCCTGATTCCTTTCCCTACTCCCATCGGACACCTCGAAACAACCCGAAAGGCCAAATGAATCAAGACGGGGAGGCAAAGCGGTTCGAGTTATCATCTTCGAGAATCGAAATATCTTTCTGATGAGTGTCTCGGACGCTCATCAACAATTGATGAGTAGACCTGTCAAAATGGATCGTAAAATTCATTTATTAATCAATCTATAATGAGTTGTGTTAGTTGGCCATAAATGGATTCAAACATGTATCGGTGTTAAATGGGTTATGAATGGATCGTAACTATGTCTATAACTTATTTAGACTCAACTCACCCCTATGATTCTCTATTTATGCGCGCTTGTCTTCTCTCGATCTCGCGCTCATTCACTCCACACTCTCACTTCAATTTTAGTATGAGTCTTTCTAGATTAGATTGAATATGAAAGTATTTTAGAGAATAAATCGGATCAAATAATGAGTCATTTAAATCGCATTGCAATAAATAGATCATAAATTGGTTAAATGAGTTTATTTGAACCAGACCATTTATAACATGACCCGATCTATCTGTTTGATGAATCTGCCGGTGAGTTTCGAGATAACTGAATTGAAAAATAGTGTGCATAGGATTCCTTCGGCTGCGCGGTCTGCGTTATAGTATTGGTAAATCCTCACGTTAATCACCCAACAAAGTTAAAAATGACGTGGTCATTCTGATCCTATTCCTTCAAGTGTCCACAAAATAATGAAATTGTCGATTTACGTGCTGTCTACGTTCGAGGAAACGAGGGAAACCCCTAGGAAAGAACCTATAGCTCGTGCGCCCCCCGATAGCTTCAGCCATGCAAAATCCGCGGTTCCCCTAGCTTTGGAAACCCAAATGAATTCCGGCAAAGTTTTACAAAATTTACTACTTTCCCTAATTCATTTTATAATCTTAAACCATTAGTAGGTGATTATAATAATAATGTACAACTTTATGGTACTCTTTGATTAAGAGGCAACTAACAACTCCACTCTTGTGTTAGTGAGACGAAAGATGTCACGATATATATTAAGATATAAAATATTGTCCGCGTCGGATTCCAATTATTTACATTTTTAGAGTAAATGATCATGCACTTAATTTCAAGATAGATTTAAAACAATTTTTTTAATCTAATAGTACTAGGAGAAAGTAATACGAAATGAAAAATTTGAAAGTTCTTTTTTTTGGGGGATTGGAGAAATATTTGAAAGTTAAGTTTGTTAACTATGTATAAACGGTTAATACCACGAAAAACTTCAAATTTGTACAATTGTAATAAATTTACCAAAAAATAATTTTTTATCATAAAAAATCTCACATTAATACACATTGATAAATTTACCATTTGTTAATTTCTATTAAATTGAGTTGATACCACGAAAAATCTCAAATCGATATACCTAATAATAAATAGAGGATAACATCTACATCCGATAATTATCACGCGTTATTCAACTTAATAATTTAAGGGTGAAATTTAATAGAACCAAATGAAGGATAAATTTTTCCACAGTTATATCAATTTAAAGTAAAGTTATTATAGATATATTGATTTGGGATTTGAGATTTTTGGAGATTAAAAAATAATTTATAATAAATTTATTACATGCGTAAGAGATTGAGAATTTTTTTTATAGTATTAATTCAAAAAAAAAAAAAGAATCAATCGAGATTCATGTAAACATTTTTCATGCTCTGTCTTTCGGTGTAAAAAGTTAACTATGCAGGAGATTAGCTGGAGAGAGAGGAGGTGTGTAATGATGGCAGATGTGACCCTCGTCCTATCCTCTCTTTCCAAGTTCTCGTGATCCCTGTAAAGACTTCCCATCTGCGAAGCTGCCAGGAAAGGATAGCTACCCATTTAACTCCTTCCCAGCCCATCCCCAGTTCATGAACACTTCTCCTATATATACTCTCTCCTCCTCCTATTTTCTTCCTCGCTCTCCAAAACTCCAGTTCAAATCAATCTCATCCTCTCGCTCTGATTAGTCCCGTCACATCATCCTCACGACCAATTTCCGAAAATGGGATTCCCTCTTTCCCTCCAATGGCTCGTCCTCTATCTTCTTCTTCTCCACCTGAGCTTGGCCAATCTCTGTTCGGGATCGAGGAAGCTCGCTGCCCTGTACCAACCGCCTCCCATGGTGGCGAAGTACCACAAGGGCCCTTGCTCGACGGCGACCTCCGCGTCTCCGTCCTCTGGTACGGCAAGTTCGCGCCCGCCCAGAAATCTATCGTGTCCGACTTCCTCCTGTCTCTCACTCCCCATCAGACCCAACACCAGTCGCCATCATCCGTCCCCTCTGCGGCGAAGTGGTGGAGCACCGTCCAAACCTACCTGCAAAAGGCCGGCAAGAAACAGACCCGCGTCGCGTTGGCGAGCCAGCTCGACGACGAGAGCTGCTCCATGGGCAAATTGCTGAAGCGGGCTCAGATCACCGAGCTGGCGGAGAAGGTCAGCTCGAGGCCCCGGCGCCGGCGAGCTGGCCCTCGTCCTCACGGCCCAGGACGTCGCCGTCGAGGGCTTCTGCGTCAGCGGCTGCGGCACCCACGGCTCGGTCGGGCGGAGGACGTTCATCTGGGTCGGCAACTCGGCGAGCCAGTGCCCAGGGCAGTGCGCGTGGCCTTTCCACCAGCCGATCTACGGCCCGCAGTCGCCGCCGCTCGGCGCACCGAACGGCGACGTGGGGCCGACGGATGGTGATCAACGTCGCGAGCCTCCTGGCCGGGACGGTGACGAACCCGTTCGGGAACGGGTACTCGGTAGGCGCGGCCGGCACGCCGACGGACGTGGCGTCGGCTTGCACGGGCAGCTTCGGGAAGGGGTCTTACCCAGGTTACGCCGGGGAGCTGCTGGTGGGCTCCGGACGGGCGCGAGCTACAACGCGCAGGGGGTGAACGGGAGAAAGTATCTGTTGCCCGCGCTGTTTGACCTGACGACGTCGCAGTGTTCGACGACGGTGTGAGAGACCCTCGTGAGCTGACACGTGGCTTCATGCTGTATGGTTGCCTGTTCTGTACATAATGATGTCATAAAACGACCACTTTATTTAATTTGAGTATATCCTGTTTTCGCCATTATGATGGATATTATTATTACATGACCATACAGAAGTATCGTCAAAGTTTCGTTAGATTTGAGAAAATAAAGGGCGTGAGTCGAGATATTTGGACCAGTAAAACGGTCCGAGATAAAAGTCATTTCAGATCGAACTTGAATTTGTTGAAATTGTCCGACAATGTACATTTTGATCACTAGACTTGCGTTGTTTTCTTTAAGTTCTCAATCCTTAAATTGAGCCCTAGTTTTTCTAATTAAGTTCCTCAGGCTCTAGTTCCGAGTCTTCCGGCAAATTAAAGATAACGGATCTACCGATGTCGGCCTATTACGATAAGCATGTCACGGCTAGAGCCGTCAACATGGGTCAAAGACCCATATTTGACCCATATTTTGTAGAAAATAGGTCTTATATGGGTCATTAACATTTAAAGGACTCACTAAAAATGGGTCCAAAAAGTTGAAGTGAAATTAAATGGGTCAAAATTGGGCCACGCATGAAACCCATTTTCGACCCATATTGGACCCATTTTCGACCCATAACTCTCACAAATTACAAATGGACCTAGAGCCTTTCCGTTTGTTTCACACGGAAAATGTGATACTTTCGAAATCATTTTTTTAGGAAGTCATTTTTCAAGAAAATAATAATTTTTTTCGATGTTTGATTAATACTTAAAAATAAACTGGAAAACAATTTTCGTCGTTTGTTATGAAATTGATTTTCGGGGAAACCGACCGTGGCAGCGGCCGGCGATTGGCCGCGCGGCGACGAGTGGCCGGCCACGGCGGCGACGGGTGGCCGCAGAGACCGGCGGCCGGCCGCGGAGACCGACTGCAGCGACCGGCGGCCGGCCTCGGAGAGCGGCCGAGGCCACCGCCGGCCGGCCGCGGAGACCGGCCTCGGCGACCGAAAGGCCGGCCGCGGAGCCGGCCGAGACCTCCGGCCCCCCCCCCCGTCCGGCCGGAGGTGGCCTCGGCCGGTCTTCCGCGGCCGGCCTTTCGGTCGCCGAGGCCGGTCCTCCGCGGCCGGCCGGCGGTGGCCTCGGCCCGCTCTCCCGAGGCCGGCCGCCGGTCGCTGCAGTCGGTCTCCGCGGCCGGCCGCCGGTCTCTGCGGCCACCCGTCGCCGCCGTGGCCGGCCACTCGTCGCCGCCGCGCCCAATCGCCGGCCGCTGCCACGGTCGGTCCCGAAAATCAATTTCATAACAAACGCGAAAATTGTTTTTCCAGTTTATTTTTAGTATTAATCAAACATCGAAAATATTATTATTTTCTTGAAAAATGACTTCCTAAAAAATGATTTTCGAAAGTATCACTTTTCGTGTGAAACAAACGGAAAAGGCTCTAGGTCCATTTGTAATTTGTGAGAGTTATGGGTCGAAAATGGGTCCAATATGGGTCGAAAATGGTTTCATGCGTGGCCCAATTTTGACCCATTTAATTTCACTTCAACTTTTTGGACCCATTTTTAGTGAGTCCTTTAAATGTTAATGACCCATATAAGACCTATTTTCTACAAAATATGGGTCAAATATGGGTCTTTGACCCATGTTGACGGCTCTAGCCGTGACATGCTTATCGTAATAGGCCGACATCGGTAGATCCGTTATCTTTAATTTGCCGGAAGACTCGGAACTAGAGCCTGAGAACTTAATTAGAAAAACTAGGGCTCAATTTAAGTATTGAGAACTTAAGAAAACAACGCAAGTCTAGTGATCAAATGTACATTGTCGGACATTTTCAACAAATTCAAGTTCGATCTGAAATGACTTTTATCTCGGACCGTTTTACTGGTCCAAATATCTCGACTCACGCCCTTTATTTTCTCAAATCTAACGAAACTTTGACGATACTTCTGTATGGTCATGTAATAATAATATCCATCATAATGGCGAAAACAGGATATACTCAAATTAAATAAAGTGGTCGTTTTATGACATCATTATGTACAGAACAGGCAACCATACAGCATGAAGCCACGTGTCAGCTCACGAGGGTCTCTCACACCGTCGTCGAACACTGCGACGTCGTCAGGTCAAACAGCGCGGGCAACAGATACTTTCTCCCGTTCACCCCCTGCGCGTTGTAGCTCGCGCCCGTCCGGAGCCACCAGCAGCTCCCCGGCGTAACCTGGGTAAGACCCCTTCCCGAAGCTGCCCGTGCAAGCCGACGCCACGTCCGTCGGCGTGCCGGCCGCGCCTACCGAGTACCCGTTCCCGAACGGGTTCGTCACCGTCCCGGCCAGGAGGCTCGCGACGTTGATCACCATCCCGTCGGCCCCCACGTCGCCGTTCGGTGCGCCGAGCGGCGGCGACTGCGGGCCGTAGATCGGCTGGTGGAAAGGCCACGCGCACTGCCCTGGGCACTGGCTCGCCGAGTTGCCGACCCAGATGAACGTCCTCCGCCGCGACCGAGCCGTGGGTGCCGCAGCCGCTGACGCAGAAGCCCTCGACGGCGACGTCCTGGCCGTGAGGACGAGGGCCAGCTCGCCGGCGCCGGGCCTCGAGCTGACCTTCTCCGCCAGCTCGGTGATCTGAGCCCGCTTCAGCAATTTGCCCATGGAGCAGCTCTCGTCGTCGAGCTGGCTCGCCAACGCGACGCGGGTCTGTTTCTTGCCGGCCTTTTGCAGGTAGGTTTGGACGGTGCTCCACCACTTCGCCGCAGAGGGGACGGATGATGGCGACTGGTGTTGGGTCTGATGGGGAGTGAGAGACAGGAGGAAGTCGGACACGATAGATTTCTGGGCGGGCGCGAACTTGCCGTACCAGAGGACGGAGACGCGGAGGTCGCCGTCGAGCAAGGGGCCCTTGTGGTACTTCGCCACCATGGGAGGCGGTTGGTACAGGGCAGCGAGCTTCCTCGATCCCGAACAGAGATTGGCCAAGCTCAGGTGGAGAAGAAGAAGATAGAGGACGAGCCATTGGAGGGAAAGAGGGAATCCCATTTTCGGAAATTGGTCGTGAGGATGATGTGACGGGACTAATTCAGAGCGAGAGGATGAGATTGATTTGAACTGGAGTTTTGGAGAGCGAGGAAGAAAATAGGAGGAGGAGAGAGTATATATAGGAGAAGTGGTTCATGAACTGGGGATGGGCTGGGAAGGAGTTAAATGGGTAGCTATCCTTTCCTGGCAGCTTCGCAGATGGGAAGTCTTTACAGGGATCACGAGAACTTGGAAAGAGAGGATAGGACGAGGGTCACATCTGCCATCATTACACACCTCTCTCTCTCTCCAGCTAATCTCCTGCATAGTTAACTTTTTACACCGAAAGACAGAGCATGAAAATGTTTTACATGAATCTCGATTGATTCTTTTTTTTTTTTTGAATTAATACTATAAAAAAATTCTCAATCTCTTACGCATGTAATAAATTTATTATAAATTATTTTTTAATCTCCAAAATCTCAAATCCCAAATCAATATATCTATAATAACTTTACTTTAAATTGATATAACTGTGGAAAAATTTATCCTTCATTTGGTTCTATTAAATTTCACCCTTAAATTATTAAGTTGAATAACGCGTGATAATTATCGGATGTAATGTTATCCTCTATTTATTATAGGTATATCGATTTGAGATTTTTCGTGGTATCAACTCAATTTAATAGAAATTAACAAATGGTAAATTTATCACATGTGTATTAATGTGAGATTTTTTATGATAAAAAATTATTTTTTGGTAAATTTATTACAATTGTACAAATTTGAAGTTTTTCGTGGTATTAACCGTTTATACATAGTTAACAACTTAACTTTCAAATATTTCTCCAATCCCCCAAAAAAAAGAACTTTCAAATTTTTCATTTCGTATTACTTTCTCCTAGTACTATTAGATTAAAAAAATTGTTTAAATCTATCTTGAAATTAAGTGCATGATCATTTACTCTAAAAATGTAAATAATTGGAATCCGACGCGGACAATATTTTATATCTTAATATATATCGTGACATCTTTCGTCTCACTAACACAAGAGTGGAGTTGTTAGTTGCCTCTTAATCAAAGAGTACCATAAAGTTGTACATTTATTATTATAATCACCTACTAATGGTTTAAGATTATAAAATGAATTAGGGAAAGTAGTAAATTTTGTAAAACTTTGCCGGAATTCATTTGGGTTTCCAAAGCTAGGGGAACCGCGGATTTTGCATGGCTGAAGCTATCGGGGGGCGCACGAGCTATAGGTTCTTTCCTAGGGGTTTCCCTCGTTTCCTCGAACGTAGACAGCACGTAAATCGACAATTTCATTATTTTGTGGACACTTGAAGGAATAGGATCAGAATGACCACGTCATTTTTAACTTTGTTGGGTGATTAACGTGAGGATTTACCAATACTATAACGCAGACCGCGCAGCCGAAGGAATCCTATGCACCTATTTTTCATTCAGTTATCTCGAACTCACCGGCAGATTCATCAAACAGATAGATCGGGTCATGTTATAAATGGTCTGGTTCAAATAAACTCATTTAACCAATTTATGATCTATTTATTGCAATGCGATTTAAATGACTCATTATTTGATCCGATTTATTCTCTAAAATACTTTCATATTCAATCTAATCTAGAAAGACTCATACTAAAATTGAAGTGAGAGTGTGGAGTGAATGAGCGCGAGATCGAGAGAAGACAAGCGCGCATAAATAGAGAATCATAGGGGTGAGTTGAGTCTAAATAAGTTATAGACATAGTTACGATCCATTCATAACCCATTTAACACCGATACATGTTTGAATCCATTTATGGCCAACTAACACAACTCATTATAGATTGATTAATAAATGAATTTTACGATCCATTTTGACAGGTCTACTCATCAATTGTTGATGAGCGTCCGAGACACTCATCAGAAAGATATTTCGATTCTCGAAGATGATAACTCGAACCGCTTTGCCTCCCCGTCTTGATTCATTTGGCCTTTCGGGTTGTTTCGAGGTGTCCGATGGGAGTAGGGAAAGGAATCAGGATAATGCCCATACGGAGGCAGGTGAGGAGGATGCTTTGAATAGTTTTATGACCATGGCAGTTCACTGTATTGGCTCGTCCGCGGGATTCGTAAAGAAAGAACTTGTTTCCCTCTGCTTCCATGCCGAGACATAAAGCAAAGCATAAACCTCTCCCATCCCTGCTGTTACTCACGTGACATGTCCACATCCCTCTCATGTTCCAAGAATGTGTGGGGGAGACAGACAGAGAGCACGTGCTTTTGCCATTTGCCACTCAAGGTATCCTTCTCCGTGGGTAAATGGAACGGACTACAAGGGCTTCCTGAGTTCATTTCCAACCATAATAGGGCAAAATTGTCCAAAAAAATCCAAAAACCTCTGCGAAGTAAAATTGGCCATCCTACGTGGCACTGCTAGCATCTAAGTCAATAATTTTTAGTTAAATTGGCCGGATGGAATCAACTGGCAAAGTGTGAAAAAAGGTTTGTAACTCCATTGTTAAAATTAAAAAGTTTACGACTGAATTGACGAAAGTGTAATAGGTTTAGGGTTTTTGGATAATGTTTCCTGCAATAATTTCTCACATCTTCAGCTACCTTAGCCATTAAAAATGGTAGATGTGCTTATGTTCGATCTATGTAGCCGAGAGGGTAAATCGAGGGCATTGATTCATCTACAAATGGAAAGGATCGCAATCAAATCAGCAAAGTCTAGCTAGATGAGAATCGCGGTCATCTAAATTCATGGGATATATCTACACGTTAAATTTAACTTCCTCAAATGATTGACCCATTGGCAATCGAGTTTAAGGACTTATCTGCACGTCGCCAAAGAATATCATGAGCTTATCAAAATGTCCTTGCTTATTGTGGAGAAAATTTCGGCCCCATGACCCACCCCCTTCCTCTCTCTCTAAAATTATAAAGATTGATTTATAAGCGTATTACACTTTTGCCAATTCAGTCATAAACCTTTTAATTGTGCCACTTGAGTTCCAAACATTTTCATGTTTTGTTAATTGAGTACATATGGCCAAATTTGTATACTAACTATACTAGACGAGTTCCTACCTAAAAATTACGTAGAACTTTCTTTGTACTAACTATGCATATTCTAATCGATTCTCTCCTATAATGAAAAATAGGAAAAAGCGAAAAGCTGGCGAGGATAAACCATGTCTTAAGCATGCCGCTCGTGCAAATTTAAACAATTCCGCGATCTACTTTGCGGGAAGGTAACCATGCTTGCAAGCATTGCTACAAAATGCCTCGTTCTTCACCCTCAAGGCAGGCTGGCTTTGCTCGATCTCTTCAAACTTCCATTTTCTATTGGCATCCCAAGAAGATTTAAGCAGCGCTGCCCATTCATATTAAATGTCGAAAACCACTCGTCATCAATCGACACGGGCAGAGGAGAAGAGCCACGAGAACGCAGCAGGAGAGATTCGGACGTATTTCTTGATTAATTTCATAAGAATCCGCAAAGGTATGCGATTAACTTATAAGGCATTATTGAGGAGATTGTGGTATGGTTGGTGGCCAAGACTTTAAAAAACGAAAGAAGAAAATCCCTAACAAAAGATTGGAACGCTTCGTTCGTGCTTCATGCATGGCTGATCGTTGAATAATCAATTTCTCATCTAGGGCGAATAGTCAAACAGAGAAAATCCAGACATGGAGACAACTCCAGCTACGAGCCATGAAGACTACAGACAGAAAGAATCCATGCCCTCCTTCAAAAGCAAAGTCAAAAGTTAGCTCACGGAGTCCCCACGAATCAACCTAATCGATCGACTCTGGTGCTGTCTGCTAGTGCGGGGCAAAGACAGGCGTATCCAGTGAAACAAAATACCCACTAACACGTAGGTTGCCCCACAAGATTAAGATATAATCCCTTTCGGGCGGGTGTTTAGGTCATCGCACGAGGGTTTCTTGCCAACTTATTTCCTGCACCAGTTGATTCGCACGCAAGAATGGAACAGCCTGAACTTGCATGTCTCGTGAATGTTGGGAGTTTCAGATAAACTCGACAATTAAACTATTCGATCCCGCACGATTAAGCCTGCAAACTGATTAGGCCGAGTTTAATACGATCGAATGGTAGATACATAGCTATAGCTGAAGTAGCTGACGGCGGGGGAATCTTTCTTTAGTGAAAAACAGCCATTGTTTATAGGCCACTTGCTCTCTTGAAAGCACAACGCATCTGCGTCAAACCCTTTGAAAAAGCATCATCACTGTAGCCTTTTTTCAATTATGTGGGTGTCCGTGTATTAATCAGCTTTGCTCGGGCTGGCCGGCCGACCTGGTGACAAGCGGTAACAACCCGCCATGCTCAAGATCTGCTGCGGTTGACGAGACGATCGATGTGTATCGATTTGATTTATATTCATGAATCGAGTAGTGAATGGCAATTGACGGCTTCATCCTTTATCCAAATTAATCATGGCCACGTAGCTCTTTTCTCGCTGTTATTGATTAATTTGGCTTACTTTCACGAACATGGAAGATACACGTTATTGTCGAATATCTGAATTCGATCCTATCAACGATGCAGAGAGTAATGAAATTTGCACAACACACGATTTACGTGGTTCGGCAACGGAGAGGTTCCGCCTGCTTACGTCCACGGGGAATGAGATCTGTTTCACTATCATGGAAAAGTATTTACAACCAGTTTCGCCCTCAATAATATATAGTTGAAACCCTACATGGCACAAATTTACAAAATTGCCCACATAGCCTAAAATATTTAACTTTCCCATATAAATCATTCTATGACTGAACATAAAACGTCTTTGGCGGCCGGGGGCACTGCCCCCGCGACCCCCGTCCGAACCCTCGCTCGCTCCCGGGGAGTGAGACCCCCGTGCTGTCCAGTCGTCAGGGGGCCTTTCGAAACCGCTTCATATCTCTTGGATATAGAATACAAGACATCAGCCTCAACAGTTATACCACGAGCAGCCAAACTCTGGCTTCCTAAGGCCATAGAAAATTCAACTAAGCAAGTTGAAAAGAAGTGGTTGAATCGAAATAATTCCCTTCAAATAGTAGACCTTGACCAACTCTATAGTTGAAAGATCTCGAAAATCCAGCTCACCACCCGAGAATTTTCCAACTCTATAGTTTATATTATTGGACCTTGACCAACTCTATAGTTGGAGATGAGAGCACGGAGGTGTCTTGAACCTAAAATTATCATATTGGTCCCACTTGCCTATGTCGAAACTTCTATGGCCGCCCCTATTGACAATTTCGAACGAAAAGATTCCAAAAACTTATCCTTAGCGGTCGATTTTAGCCCTAACAACACAGGAGCACAACGTCCATATGCCTTGCCCCATCACTCCCTTCATACTGAACTGCGCAGACCCAATTGCCCACTCAACCTCTTTTAAATTTGTCATTGGGACATGCACAATTTCAAATCCTAGCCATACATAGTTCTTGGACCGATCACTTTATGAATCTAGGTCGGACGCCGCCCAATTCCTGTGCGCGCCGGTCCCCCTTAGAAACATAGACGACAATGTCGTCCTAGATTCAAAAGAGGCCAGGAATCAAAGTACTTGGCATATAAAAACAAGGGAAATGGTTGGCAATGGGCAATTTATGGAGAAAGGAAAAGCTCGAATTTGTCTCTGCTCTGCCGTGGAAACATAGCCCATTT
>JAGVVM010008572.1:0-26986 GCA_019149425.1 Psidium friedrichsthalianum
GGAGAACTAAATTACTTCTACGAACCAGGAGAATTGAGTTTGGGGACTTGACTTTGGTTACACTAGATAATTAAAACTAATGCCCTTTTCGGTACTTAATTCTATGGATATCCTAATATTGCAAACTTCAGGCTTGGTGTTTACTCCTCAGCTCTAGCTGAGATGTCTCTTTTTCTTTTTCCTTTTTCTTTTTACTTTGTGGGATGGAATGCATTACATGGTAATCGGTGCATGGATAAGCCACAACTGAAATAAAGTATAGACATGTGAACGAACATTGCGAACGCGGACATGCAATCATGAATATACGAGTATGGACATACAAATATGACATGCAAATGTGAACATGCATTACATGCAAACGTGTAGACACAAATTATGGCATACGAACGAATATACAAATATAGTGCGCAAACGCAGACACCGCGGATGCGACATATGGACGCGGACATGCGGACACGACATGTGAATAAATCATCAAAAATAGGATTGGCCAGTTGAAATGGTCCGTTTCCTAATTTTTGAGACTTTGCCTGAGTTCTTTGGAATTTTTCAAGACAATTACCTATGAGGCGTAAAATCGTCATTTTGAAAAGATCAGAGGAAAGATCCTCAAAACTAGATTGGCTAGTCAAAATGGCTCGTCTCCTAGTCTTTGAGGTTTTTCTTTTGAAACTTTTCTAATGAATATGCATGAATCAATGACAATACGAATACGACATACGTACGTGATATTGCGTACGTGACATACGAATACGGCATACGTATCACAAAATCGGTCAACAGAATATATGAGATCTTTACACCACCAAGCACGAGGTAGAGGCTATCGCGTTTGGGGTACGGATCAAAAATACAGAAAATTACAATATAAAATACGTATGCGGTGTGGCAAAGTATGCATGAGCCATACTATATAAAATGCACATGAATGACATTTTTTGGTATTTTGAATTAAATAAGACCGACGATGCAAATATTCTGAATATAACGCAATATAGAAGACACGATATAAACAACAATATATGAAGATAAACATTAAAAATTCCCTAAATCCGAAAGAGGGAGTGAGTTAATGACTTCTGTACAGTGTTACGACATCCAGCAGATGGCTCGGCCTACTCATTTTGGGGCTTGACAATATGAAAATTAAAGTACAGAAAGTAGAATACAAAAGCTGTAAATAAAGAACCTCCAATGGGTGGATCGACCTACCCATTCTGGGGTTTAATGGTGCAAAAATTAAACTGAAAAAATAAAGTAAAAAAGCAGTAAATAAAGAACCTCCAGCAGGTGGCTCGACCTACCAATTTTGGGATTCGATGGTGCAGAAATTAAACTACAGAAAGTAAAGTACAGAAAGCAGTAAATAAAGAACCTCCAATTGGGTAGCTTGGCCTACCATTCTAGGGTTTGATGGTGCAGAAATTAAACTGCAGAAAATAAAATACAGAAACAGTGAATAAAGAACCTCCAATGGGTGGCTGGGCTTACCCATCCTGGGTTTTGATGGTGCAAAAATTAAAATATAAAAAGTAGAGTGTAGAAAGTAGTAAATAAAAAACATCCAATGAATGGCTCGGCCTACTCATTTTGGGGTTTTGATGGTGTTAAGCGAAAAATGCAGAAAATTGTAGTATGAATACGACATGTGGATACTAAGGCATACAAATACGACATGACATAATCGAAATTTAAATCAATTCATTTGGGCAACGAAATTCTCGAAGATTTTAATGTTAGGATCGTTACCTGATTTGACGGATTTGATTGCCAAATTTGGACCTCGTATCACCTCATGGATCAAGATTGCGGCTTTTGTGTTAATCGATAGACGAATTGGTGATGGTAACCCCTACCTTTAAACTCCCACCATCTTCAAAATTCTCTTTTGAAAAAGAATTCTCTCTCTCTCTTTTTGGGTTTTTTCTTTTTCTTCAATTTTTCTTCAATCTCTCAAAATTTTCTCAAACGTCCAAAACTCTCTCCAAAAAAATCCCCCTTTCCAAGCTTTATTCTTCCTCTTTTTATAGCCCACTTATTTATCTCCCATTCTTATTTCTCCACTAGCTATATCTCACATTCTAATTTCTCCACTAATTCTTCTTCATCTTCATCTTCCCTTCTCCATCTCTATCTCTCATTCTAATTTCTCCACTAACTCTTCTTCATCTTCATCTTCCCTTCTCCATCTCTATCTCCCATTCTAATTTCTCTACTAATTTTCTTCATCTCCATCTTCCTTTCTCCATCCTTATCTCCCATTCTAATTTCTCCACTAACTCATCTTCATCTTCATCTTCCTTTCTCCATCTTCATCTCCATCTCCCATTCTAATTTTTCCACTAACCTTCTTCATCTCCATATTTCCTTCTCTATTCTCATATTATTTTCTCCATTTATTCTTCTCCATCTTCCCTTCTCTATTCTAATTTCTCCACTAACTCTTCTTTTAGTTATTTACAAAATAATCCCTCAAGTGTTAGGTATTTGCACTCTAGTCCCTGAGATTTTAAGTATTTACAATTCAATTCCTAGATAAATATTTCTTTAAGTCCAAATCTACACACACTTTTTTTGCACACCTCCCCTATGCTTGGTCAAAATTAAAAGAAAAATATTGACTATTTTTATGTATTTTTGTGGTCTCAAATGTTATTTTTCCCGAATTTTCAAGTATTTTTGTATTTTTCAAAAAATATTAAAAAATGCACAAATATGAAAAACAAATTTTGTTCAATTGGTTCCCTAGGCTTGACCAAGGTTTCTAAAGTTGATTTTGTAATTTTCTCATTTTTCCTTAATTTTCATGAATTTTCAAAATAAAAATGCTGAAAAATACTGAAAGTATGAAAAATTATTTTTTGTTCAAAAATGATTTCTTAGACTTGGCCAAGGCTTCCAAAATTTATTTTTAATTTATGATTTTTTATGGATTTTCTATTAATTTTTTAAAAATAAAATGTGATTAAAAATCAGATGTCAACACCAATTCCCCGAACTCATAATCTTTGGTTCGTAGAAGTAATTTAGTTCTCCTGCTAATTTACTTAGATTCCTAATCGACCTAAGAAAAAATGATTAGTGGTGACTCCAAATTCTAAAATCATTTGAACAAAAACCAATGTTGTGATTCGGTAGGGCTTGAGAGAGTTCGTATTAGGTTAGTCAATCTAATTAACCTGATAATTCATTAATCTGAAATTTAATTGCTGATTTTTTTTGTCTCGACATCTTGGCGACTCCGCTGGGGAGTGGAATTTTTGAATTTTCAAAAAAAAAAAGAATGCACTAATTGGAGTACTTAAGTTTTTTTAGAATTTTAAAAGCCTTGGTGGAGTTAGGTCGCTGATTTTTTATGTCACGACAGCTTGGCGACTCCACTGGGGACTTGGTTTTTAAACCTTTAAAGAACTTAAGCTGATTAAAAAGTTGGTTGATTTTTTGACATGTTTTTTTGCAGATGCTCTCGAAGGTGAGGTAGGTATGCTAACCATCGTGTTAGTGTTAGAAGTATGCCCTAAAGCAATCATGTGATGGTCACATGTATAGCATAAATATTGTACTATCGATATTATATTAATGGCAAGATGCTTGTTTATTCATCTTGTCCCTTTATTGTTAGATGAATAAAGTCCATTAGATCAGTTGAAACTGATACCTATTCTTGAGGCGGCAAGAATATGTGTAACGGGTTATCAGTTGGTCTCTGATCTTCAAACTGGTTCCTGGTCGAAGGATCGTGGATTGGGCATCCACGAGCCGGTTGAGACCAGTGTGTTCGCAGCCTCGCTATTGAGTATTAGATGCCCAATAGGGATGACGAGTCATAAGTCATCAGATGTTAGACGTCTAAACTAGAACACAAGTGTTCGTATCGAAACGAGTTCGATTGAATCCATTGAACGTGATGAAAGATCGATTGGCTAACATAGAGGCTTCATGCTTGGTCAATGTCTCAATCGCTCTTGGTTTTGGTATGTTAATGGTCCTCAAACTTAAGCCGCGATGCTGGCTTGTATATTGGATAGCTGTGGTTCACAAGTACGATATTGGCCGATCATTGATCTGCCTCTGTGCAGATAGTCACAATCCTCCATATACGAAATCACAGACGTGGGTAATAGTTGGGATCTATCTCATCATAAGATGAGGTTGATGTCCTATGTGATCTATGTGTGAAGGTGTATTAGAAAGTCCTTGGCTAAGGCAGAAGTCGAGAGGTGTCTCGCCAAATGCACATTAGATAGATTTGTGCATATGATTGAATTTGTGGGTTTGACTCAAATATATCTATGGCCCTTATTCGATCGGGACATGGTAAGATAGAATGACTAAATAACACCTAACCAAGGCCAATAGGTTCACTTTGTCCTCATACTTCATTCTAACTGGGTAACCGTGATATGTTACTAGACGTCACTCACGGTTTGTGGAATCTGAGAATTGATTTGGGATGATAAATTCCTTGAGGAATCTCACTGCCAGTTCAGGGGTGAACTTAGGAATGTCACATGCCTTAATCGACATCTGGCCACGTCCATAATGAAGACAAGATCGCGAGAATGCGATACTACTATTTAGATAGTTAAAAGGAGTTAAAACGGATTGGATTCGTTTCCTTCTTCCAAAACTCACTAAAGAACGAAAATGATAATACAGGCATGACATCGTGATGATGTCATGGATGATGTAATGGATACATCATATCTGCATCATCATTGGATAAGGTTTGTTATCCAAAAAGAAAGGATAAGAAAGGTTATCCTCTAGAAAGTCAAAAGTAGGATAAGATATTCTATCCGTTTGATATAGACGTTTGGCACATCAAATGACGTGATTTGATCATGAAACTTGAGAGGTATCAAGCCTAGAATGTCTAGAGACCGTGGGCATGGATCGCCGCCCAAAACGATGCCGATTTGGGCAGCCACGGCCGGTCGATGGGGTTGATCAAAGGCGGCAAAATTGCCGCCTTTGGCCACTGCCATTGGGGTGGTGCCACGTGGCTGGTCAAAGGTGATAACTTGCCACCTTTGGCCAGTAACTAGCTGGCCACGTGGCCAACTGGTAGCCCATGTGGCGGCCTCCCATTGGCCACCATGTGAGGCGATTTGGAGGGGCGGTATGAACCGCCCCTCCCCCTCTCATTCTTTCCCTCTCACTCATCCTCTACAAATAGGGGTGAGGGCCCTAAGATTAAAAAGGTTAGAAACTTGTGAGAGTCATATATATATGTGCCTGATTTCATGAAAAGGTGAGTTCAAGAATCAACCGATTCAGATACACAAAGGTTGTGTTTCCATTGGTTGAAAATAAAAGATTCGGATTGAGACGCCGTGAGGATTACTAACATAATCCGAGGGTGGTTTCTCCGAATCTCTATCTTCCAAGTCGCACGGGTGTCGGGGCATATTTGAACTGGATGCCCGACACCTCTTGGGCTCGAGGACAAAGAAGCAAAGCCGCATCCAACATGTGTTATCCGGGTACATTTCTAAAGTTGCTTTAGAAAGTTCATTTTTCGATTAAAGTATACGAGGATTTCTAAGAAGATCTAGGACATCGTTTGAATTTATTTTCTTCCGCTGCGTGTATGACATATTTTCATGTATGTGATGTGCGCTTGGGACTGCTAGAAACCCAACAGTTAGATGTTTTTACAAATGGAGAAATAAGAAGTGGAGTATTTGCTGACATTGTTTTTCTATAGTTAGAGTTTGGAATGTATGCTTGTGAATGTTATTATAGAAGCGACGTTTTGATATTAAACTGCTGTGCATGCCTTTTGTATTTTGTTGATCATGACACATCGAACACACTGACGGTCAAACCCCAACTACAACCACCTTTAGGTTTACCTTAGATAGGGAAAGGGTGCGAAAGGTTCTCTTGATTGATTGCACTTGAGACTTTCGTATTTGTTCTCGCTCATTATTCGGATTAGCATTTTTAACCCTTTTGGGTGGGTGCTCTTGGTGGGGGGAGGGGGGGGGGAATCTACTTTATACGGATAGTAAGAGCCTTGGCTAGGTTCTATAACCCTCATATTTTGATTTTTAGAGTATTACCCCCACTTGTCTCATACGTGTGTCCATGGATGGTTGGTATACCTAAAACCAAAACTTGTAATTTTTCATGAGGAACGATTGGTAAGTTCGTCCCTTTTTCAAGCTTATTTCTTTTGTTACATATATATGTCATCTACATAGTGAATTGTTCATGGCACACACATTGGCATATGTGAAGCATATCATGCATGTCATCACATTCTCATTCGAGTGATTAAAATTAATGTCGATGATAGAATAGATTGTCGTTGCATCCCATGGTTTCATCAGACTTGGAGCTTTTCCGCCATGAGAAGAAAGTGGTATGGCCTAGCCCTAACATAAGGTTTCACTTCACCCAATTCCTGCATGGATGAGAACTCACTGGACAGAATCTGGGGCCACCCGATAATTATTACACTAGCTTCCATGTCTACAACATCCGCATGAAGAAGATAGAGACAAATTTCTGGAGTCCTATTGCGAAACTCAAAGGAAAACCAGCAACTTGTGAGCTAGAGAGAGGCATGCCCAACTAAAGAAGGAATGCCTAGCCAAGGAGAATTAGCAAGTGATAGCACCTTGGGAGAAGGAGCATCATCTCGCCATCAAAACCCACCCAAAGTGCATAACTCTGAAGATGAAACCCAAGATTGAGGAAGTTGGTGGGGTGCTAATTTGTGGTGAGATACGTGCAAGTGGGACCATGGATCACAAAGGCCACGTTGAGCCAAGAACTCAGGGCATAGGGATTGAGCCCATAGGGATTTTTCTAGGAAGATGTAGTCACATTCCATTTAGTCATCTATTTTCTTTTAGAGCTCGTGTATAGGGTTCCCCTACTAGGATCCCTGCTTCTATCTTGTCCATTAGATTTTCATGTATTAGGGATCTATCTTAGTTGTGATGTTTCCTCAATTTAGCTTGTCTTTCCTCATACAATGGAATGTGACATCGGTATTTCCTTTAATCACCAGAGGGACCCAGGTCAATTACATATCTCATTTAGGTGAAATTCTAGTTAGATCTCTCATTTAGTCCTTTAAGTTCCAAATAAGAGAACCTAATTGTTATTTCACCAAAAGAGGTATGGAATTGAGTCAGGCCATGCATACATGACAGTTGCATTGCGCATTTTAAAGTAATTCATGGCAATTAATTTTTGAACATCACTAGTATGTTCTAGACTTGATAGGGAAGAATGATATCCAAGTGATCGCCATCCCTAGTGATAAGCTCCTAGCCTGGTGGGATGGTCTCAATGAAGCAAGTCAATCATTCGTCAAGAAGAAATTGGGATATCTGATGGATCTGCTACAAGTACAGTGTCAAGTTACTCTTATCCAAGCATTGGCCCATTTTTGGAATCCCAACACTATCACTTTCAATAGACAAGGACTAGAACTCATACAAACATTGGAGGGATATAGTGCTACCATCGAAGCCTAGTTCACTGATCCCCGCCTCATACAGCCACCTATAGGACTCAATCCTCATAGTGCCCTAGCTGAGTTCCTCGAAACTAACCTCTCTCAAAGTTTACCCCTCATAAAGGGCATTCAAGTATGTTTCCATTATTTTTTCTCATAAAAAGATTCTCTCACCTTCCCATAGACAAGGGGACCAAATCTAGTAGAGTATTTATTCTAGCCTTTTTCAGTTTTGTCTTGTTCCCCATTTCCCCTATCACTTTCAACCCTTTGATGTTTGTAGTCGCTAGGCAAATTTGCTGTGGTTGGGACTATTGCAATTTGATTCTGGCTGAGACTATTATTTCTCTCAGCCGTTTTATAGCTTGGGACAAAAGCATCCTTCGAGCCTCATCTGAACTCCTTTATATGTAGTTCACATTCCATGTCAAGGACTTCCACCTCCGCATGGGCCTCAATGAGATTAGCCAATATACTTACCCACCGAATTCTTTCATCTAAGTACAATCGGATGTCCCCGACCGTCCCTTTGTCAAATTGATGGAATTTCTCGAAACCTTGGAGCTAAAATAGATCCGATGGCAGCTTATATGGCTAAAACTATCAAAGGAGCATCTTATGTATAACAATGGAGATCCCGTTCTGCTGCTAGAGATTACTGGAGGAATGGCTTACTATCCACCCCACGTCATCAAATAATTTGGGGTTCTACAAGAGATGCCTCCCCCATTGAGACATGGAGTATTTTCATTTGACTTACCATTGGGAGTCCTCTCAGGAAGGGTCATGGAAGGATTCTTAGCCAAAGTGGAGTATATCAAGAACAGTTTGAAGAATTCCCTACTACAAGACATCAAATGGCTTGACTCTGTGGTAGGCGAAATGGAGACCCATAGAGCTTCGTGAGAGTACATCCAGTACTTCTAGGTGATCAGATGCAGCTTTGTGGAGCCCTATATGCCGAAATACATAGTTCCACACATACCAGGAGTGGAGCCATATGTGTCCGAAGACGTATAACCACTAGATTACAACAGAGATAGGGAGACTTGTACATGGGGATCAAATTTTATTAGGGAGGATGAGGTGGCCCTAGATACCAAACGCCCCAAAATTGGATAGAAGGACCCCTTTCAAGTTTAGACTATATGAGCATTACATTTGCACCTTTGTTAATTGCTCCCTGTGAGCTTTCCCTTGTAAAAGACTCATTCCATTTTTATTAACGCATAGCATGACGTTTTTCAGACCTGTCAAAAATTATCATGGATTAGTTTTCTTTTAATAGTATATTTTCCCTTGGAGAACAATGAAAAGGATTTGCTGCGCGAGGCTAAGGACCGTGTGGAAATCCTCTTCCTCATTAGCCGTGAGAAACCATGAAATTCAAAGGATTCAGTTCGATCTTTCGTTATTTTCACTATTCTAACTTGCTTTTCTTCTAAATAGGTACTCGTTAATCATGAAAATAACACATAGTTGTATTAAAACCCACTTGAGGATAAGAATGGAACAGCAAGAACTGAGTCCTAGAGTGGTCTATCTCGAGATGCAAGTTAATGCAATGGCTGTGATGTTAGCTAAAATGAAGGCCATGATGATGGCAGCCCAGCAGAAGAATAGCCAATCACCCGATTTGGAGCAGTCCATTCACCCATCTCCGTTCAGCCCTCCGGAAGTAACCCAAGCCTTAGGCGAAGCAAACACACTTAGAGCCGATCAAACACTGAATGTTGAGGTACTGCCCAAATCTTCACCTATGGTCATTAGCCTGGATGCAGAAAAGAAGGAAATGCACACAAGCAAGATAGAGGAAGGTGCGAGGAGACTTGCAAAGATTGAGGAGTGCCTCAGTAGTCAAGGGTACGAGTTGGCCCGTTTTGACAAAATAACTCCCTTTGCCCTGTACGAAGATAGAGGTCTCACTCGATAAAGAGTCAAAGTTTGTTAAAAAAATATAACGGGATAGGCTGTCCTCATGCTTATCTAAAGTACTACTTGTGCAAGATGGTACACTATTCTGACTACGTCCCTCTGTTGGTGAACACATCCCAAGAGAGCTTGGTGGGCACTACTCTGGCTTGGTTTATTGAGTTGAACCTTGAGGAATATGATGGCTAGGAAGATCTAGTGAGGATTTTCTACATCAATATAAGTTCAACACTGCAGCAACACCTACTAGGGAGGAGTTGCTAAGGACAGTGAAGGGAAAGGATGAAGCGATACATATATACGCCCAAAGGTGGTAAGCTCTAGCTAGGCAGGTTAAGCCAGCAATCCCTGACAATGAGCTCGTGGACCTTTTTGTGAAGGCATTACCCTATGAATACTTTGACAAATTAAACACATTTGGGTGTCAGACTGTGACATTCTGAAAATTCGACCCATTTTCGAAATTTGTAATATAGAATGGATATATTTCATTAATGCGCTCTAGTCGAATCTCACTTAAAATTAGCCTTTGAGATGACTAATCGAAGGAGGATGGCTATATAGAACTCTAAAGTACGTCGACCTGATTAGTCGATACGCGTAACTCCTAAACAGTCGCCCGTTGGTCTGAGAATTTAATAGAGTTGTTGTTTAATGAATTTGGCCACAAAATGAATTTCGATCTTGGACAATCGATTTCTCATGAATGTTACAGTTGAGTTTTGGATTCGGTAGCAGCTAGATTGTTAGTTTGGCCAGTCAAATTCGGGACGTCGCGAAGCAAGACATTAAGTTGGATTTTTATCGGTTTAAACCTGGTTTGCGACAAACTCCCTACACTGTGGGTAGTTATATTTGTGGTTGCGAGAGAGCATTAGTTTAGTGAGATAGTTCATTCGAGTTCGTTCACGCTCGATGCTTGAGCAATGCATTTGGCACGCATTTCGAGAAAACGTCTCATCGGTCATCCCATCATCCTTGTCACATCAATCAACCACTTCAATCAATCTTGTCAAATCAAAAAGTCAATCAACGAAGTGGTTATTCAAGAGTCAATCAAGCTTGTCAATCCCTCAAGTCCCTCAAAGGACAACCACCCCTAACCACTCTACTCACTCACTCTTGTATTGAATTCTTTGTCCTCACTCATATAACCCATCAACCTCTCTCTCTCTCTCTCTCTCTCTCTCTCTCTCTCTCTCTCTCTCTCTCTCTCTCTCCCCCCCCCCCAATTTCCCCTCATTCGGCCAACTCTCCCCCTCACCCTCACTCCCGAAGTCTCTCTCTTTCTCTCCCTCTCGATTTTCCCCAGTTATCGCCCACCCCACAACCAACTTCAACCAGCCACCGATGGATTTCCATGATTTTTGGATATGTCGTAACTCTATTTGAGGTGAGTTCACAAAACTTTGTTTCACTTCGATCCGATATGATTTGAGCCTCCATTCAAGTATTCTCGTCGCGGTCATCAAAACTGTTTTCCATAGCCAATTTCGTGTTTTGCCTTCTGTTGACATAATCTGACCTTGGTGACCTAGGAAACTTATATTCATGTCATATTCTTGTTGTCTAGCTTGATTTGGCCTCGATTTGGCCCTTAATCAGCCTCGATTTGGATAAAATCCATCGGAATCCATCGTCTTCGATAAAGCTTCATTTCGGTAAGCATATCCACTAATCTTAGTCTAAGAATGTTATACGCACCTTGGTTGAGCTTAGGATGGATAGATGGTGCGAAATGGTTAAGGCTCGGTTTAGGAATCGTAGTTCGGCTTGGTTGATCTATTGCGTGGACTGATTTGGGACGATATGGCACTATTCATATCGACTTGCTACTATTTATGGGCTAATTTGAGTGGATCTTAAGTGGTATGTGAGTCGTCTTGGCGGTTAGTAAGAGAAACGATGACTTAGGCTCATTTGTATGTGGTTAGGCTTGGTACGCTCCATGAACACGCCATTCGAGGCTCGATAGCTACTGTCTATGAGGGTTAGGTATTATTCATGGGAGTATGTTACTGTTCATGATGTGTCTCGAGGGTATTCATGAGCATTTGTACGATTCAAAGGTCTGTGAGTGTGATTCAAGCTTGTATTTGGTGAGTTCCGACTATATGAATGAGTTATGGCATGATTGAATGTTGTTTTGAGATTAATGTTCATGCTCGAATGAAATTTGAGGCCTGAGAAAATGTTGCATGAATTATCTACCGATATGCTACGTTGTGTGCTCGAACTCCATAAATCGATTCATGAATGATTAGCATGCCTGGTGTGATTTTCTTGAAGTTGTTATCACGTATGACGAACATGAAGTTTATGGCATGTGACATGATGTGATGCATTCGGCGAGATAAGAGTAAGGACGGCCCTGAGGCGTGTTTACGTAGGGAATTTGGAGTGATAAGCATATCGACCTGAGGTGCTTATATGACATGGGTCGAGGCACGGTGCGCCCTAATGGGTTTGATGTAGGGTAGCTAAAGTGATAAGGTGCCAACCTAAGGTGCCTATATGACACGGGTTAAGCCACGGTGCTAGCCTGAGGTGTTTCATACGCAGGTGAGACATAGACCTAAGGCATATGATACGCGGTCGGACCTGATGCGTTTAACGCGGATCAAGTGGTATTATGATACCGAGACATGAGCATTGAAGCATGACATCCATGAGCATTAGACCTGATGTGTTTAACGCAGGTCAAGTGGAATTCTAGAAATGCAAAATGAATAATTGTGTTTAGCATGCCTGTATGAGAATTTATTGCTCATAGTACGACTACCTCATTGATGCGCATGTGTGCCTGACTGTCCCTGAACTTGTCTAATTGTGCCTTGTTGTGGTACTGTCGAGTTTGGTTACATGTGAGAGATGGAATACCCTAGAACTATATGTCAGGGCCGACCTGAGAGCATACCTCATCCTACACTAGGCTTAGTGGTGAGCTAACTGATTTTTGACACACTAGTGCTGTTTGCCATGTTTTCAGACCCTCGATCCTAGTCATGAGTTTCTTCTACAGTTCGGTTTGGACTACCTGTGCAGATGGTGAGTGACGTGATTCAGTTTGTTGTGGATGGAGATCAATGGTCACGATGAGGGTGATCCGATAGATAGTGACCTCCAGGGTGCTTAATCTTTTGAGCCATGTAGTTTCCTTTTGAACTATGTTGTAACTTGACTTTGTATTGGTATTTTATGAATATAGACTTTATGCGTGTATGGATGTTGTTTTTTTCTTCTCTACCCCTCTCTTGCGTATGTCCGGGTTGGCATTGACTTCCGCGAGTTGAGCTTGTTGGACATCGTTTGGTCGCGACGATTCTTGGGTCGTCGCTAGTGTTAATTAAATAGACGTGGTGTGGTTGTTCGTGGGACGTCGCACGCTCGTAAGTTTCAGTACATGACACGGACTTTTGTACACCTTATTAAGGTCGCCGAGAGATTGGAGTGGGCAATGAGAGAGAGAAAGGGCACCTGAGGCTGTAACTAGACGGCAGTATCCAGCAAGGAAGGAAAGGGAGTCCAACGTCGATATGGCTTTTGTGCCTAGCCCACCTTAGCCAAAACTACTCTCCAACTCCACCCCGACACAAGGAATTCATCATGGTCAACATAGAAATCGAATCATCAAAAGAAGACGCAGTCTCCTAAGCAGTTCACCCTACTCCCCAAGTTATTATCCAAATTGCTCCCAATTTTGTAAGAAGGTAGACTGGTTGCCAAGGAGCCACCACGACCGATCCTTCAAGATTCCTAGGTTATGATTCAAGCCAATCCTGTGTTTACCACATATGAGAGAAAGGGCACAACGTCAACAACTGTATGATACTAAAGTTCAAGGTCCAAACCCTCATTGACAATCATATCCTGGAGTTTGACAAAATGGAGCCAAACGTGCAACATAATCTACTTTTGGATTATTAGGTTGTGAATTATGGTCTTTGGAGGAGTAGTGTTGATACTTGATTTTTAATCATCTTTTCTCTTTTAAAATTAATAAAAAATCCATAAAAATTCGTAAAATTAAAAATCAACTTTGGGGACCTTAGCCTAGGGAACCAATTTTGACCAAAAAATGATTTTTCATATTTTTTTTTATATTTTTTATATTTTTAAAAAATTAGGTAAATATTTAATAAATGATAGCAATTTGAGGCCACAAAAATATGAAAAAAAATAGTCAGTATTTTCTTTTAATTTTCTTTTCATTTTGGCCAAAGAAAATCTGCAAAAATCATCTGAAATCAGGAATTGCTTTGTTAAATCTCATGTTCACGTTAATTGGAAAAATTGTAAAAAATTCATTTTAGCCTCATAATTTTTGATTTTGGTATTTTTAGAGTCGTGACATTGTCCTCTAATAGTTCAAATTTTCAATGGCCTGATGGTACATTTTTCATTATTGCGTTCGATTTTCCCAATTCAATTTATCAGTCGATGGATTTCTCTCATATAACCTCGGGCATGGTTACACGATTTGCTGCAGTCTGTCTAATTTATTTTCGCAAGCACATTGCTCGGTAAAGCTGTGGGTTTATTCAGTGCATGTATCATCAAGAGACTCTATTTTAGACAAGCATGATCGGTCCAAAGCGGTGGATATTTTAACAGAGGATCTCAAGCCGTTCTCCGCCTTTAATAAGGAACTTCAAGGAAAATGAGCGCGTCAAGGTTCATCAAGTGCGTCACCGTCGGTGGCGTGCCGTTGGTAAAACTTGTTTGCTGATTTCCTACCAGCAACACTTTCCCCCCCACGGACGATGTGCCGATAATGTGGATAATTTTAGTGCAAATGTAGTGGTTGATGGAAATACCGTCAATTTGGGATTGTGAGATACTGCTGGACAAAAGGATTATAACAGATTAAGATCTCTAAGTTGCCGCGGAGCAGAGGTTGTCATGCTTACTTTTGCTCCCATAAGCCAGGTCACCTATGAAAATGTTTCCAAGAAAGTGGATTCCAGGATTAACGCATTATGCACTGTGGGGTGCCAATAATTCTCGTGGGAACCAAGTCGGATTTGTAGTATGCTCGAAAACCCAATAGAAAGTGAGGGGACTGAATGTGACAGTGGACAATACACTGTTTGTTGATAATTAAGGCTCATGGGGTGGTTTTGGGAATTGAGGAAGGAAAAACTAAGGCATGCCTAGATTTTGAAGTTGGGTTTCGAATGGAGATCATCGTGCAGATGCCCTCCTTAATATGCATGTGGTGTTCGATGAAATTCAGAGCATACGAGAAGTGTTCGACAAAATGCCTTTTGAAACCTTGGCGGCGTAAACTCTGTTATTGTTGCGTATTATGGGAAAGAACTATCCTAAGGAAGCTCTTAAGTTACTCGCGCTACGATTCGTGAACAGGTGAGCATGAATGAAGTGACGGTAGATTTTCCATGCGATGGCTACAAGAAAGTGGTTTCCTGAACTATAACGATCGGACGGCTACGTGTGCGGCAGTCGTATTAATGAAGCATTGTCCATTTATGGACGAATGGAGTCCACATGCCTAGCGTTGGGTGGTTTGTTTTCGTGTGAAAGCCCCTTGGCTTCTTTTGATCTTAAATGAAAGTCTAGGAAATCTCGCCTCAAAGACTAAGTTAGATATTCCTAGACGCGTGAGCCATGTGAGAGCTTTTTGGAGGAGGATTACAAGGCATTGAAGAGTAAGTCGGACAGGGGTTCTGTCAGAAAGAAAGAAATATAATTCTTTAATACAGTAAGAGGCACCACAGCTTTAAAACTTGGTAGTTCTACTAGGACTAAAAAAGGGCTTGAGCCGATATGATAAGAAGCCAGTAGAAATGCTACTTGCCAGGGCTACAAACAAGTCTATTGCCAAGAAACAACTCAGCACCTTGCTTCAATGGGATAACATCCTCACGTTTGTAGCTGGGGTGATGAGGAAGATGATAAAATTCACAAAATGGTTAACCAGTTTATTCCACTTCTCGTCGAGGCGTGCACAGGAGCCCCAAAAGGAACCTCTCCAGGAGGCCAAGGGTGCAGCCAGAAGTCCAACTTCAATTGTGAGAACAGGGACCTACCCTTAGATGTCTCCAACCAATCTTCCATGCCATCGTCCAGCACGCGTTTGCTTGACTTTCTGCTTACAGTTCAGCTACTACTCGAAGACAAAAGGAAAAGGGGGTAGGGACACGGCAATGATGACCAAATGGAGAAAGGAGTCAAAAGGTGGGGAAAACTTTCAATTAAAAAAGAGGAAGGGCCAGCTAATACTTGAGCACTAGGACCAATTCCTCTGAGGGGATGGAATAAAAAAATAACTCGAGAGTTTTCAGCTTAGGGGGGGAGCGCTCATCCCTACGCCGTGGAGAGTCATAGCTCTTCATTGGTGCTTCAATAGACTTCCACGAGTACAAGGCCTGCAAGACTGAGTCCAACAGTGAATCAACGTCGAAAGCGGCAGCATACGCTTCAACCCAGACAGATGATAAAAGAAGATGAAGATGACACGTCATCGACTTGTTCTGCACATCCATGATCGACGTGGGTGAAGTGCTTGACGGGGAAGCTAGCGGCTATGCAGCATACGTAAAGCTGGCTCGCAGGTTCAAGGACGTCCGTGGATTCATGGTGAACGCGTGAACACGCTCTTGGAGCTGGAACAGTTTGCCCTTGGCTCTTTTTCGGAGGAAACTCGGATGGACCAACGTGTAACGCGGTCGAACCACTTATCGACCCAAAGGGTGTTCCGGATCATTCGCTGGATAGGGTTGACTGGTAGAAGATTCGGAGTGGCTCGATGAGCAACCGCCGTCCTCAGTGGTGTTCCTGTACCTCTGAAGCTTGGGGAGGATGCTATGGAGGAGATTCTATTTTTTTGGGACATCACAATTCCTCTGAAGTTACGGGCAAACAGAATTAAGGTCCAGCGTTCTCCAACGGACCAATCTAATGCTTCAACAGTTCCTCTGAGGATGCTCTCCCCGGCTCACCCCTGTTTTGCACAAGCCACTGAATTGAGATTCGCTGTTCTGATTCACGCGTGTTCCAAGCTCGGTAGTGTTTTATTTTTCCATTCGAGTCGGTCTTGTTTGCTGATTTTTGTGAGTCTCAGAACAAGTTCGAGGATCGGATGAGTTAATTACGCTCACCTCGATCCTTGGACCTTACGTGTTTGTTGAATGTCTGAACTAAGTTTGCGTAGGTTTCTCTGATTTTGAGGTTATTCTGGGCATGTGCGGGCATGTTGTCCGTTATATTCAATGATGTTCACGGTGAGGTGGTGATATCGAATCTGTGATGCGGAGGTTGATCTCAGGATGAGCTTGTGACGTGATGGTGGTATTTTGGTGATTAGGGCCGCTTATGTGGGGACTTTGGCGGTTGTAGTCCGATGAGGGTCTGTGTGTTTGATTGTGAAGTATTTGTTCGTATTCTGATGATTTTGGTGTAGAGGAGTCTAGATGGAGGTGGGGCGTTCTCACTTCTCAGCAAGTTTAAGAAAACGACGGGAACAAAAGAAGAGAATTTACCAAAGGAAAAGAAGAAAATTAACCAAAAGAAAGGGGCTTGTGCCAAGCGTTTATGGGTAGAAGAGTAGGAAAATGTCTTGGGGCTATATTCCGTAGATTTGGGCTTGGTTTAAATTAGATGAACTTGGGCTTGTCTTGATTCATGAATGTTGGCTCTTAATTTATGAATGTTTGTGGGCTTGACTTGAACTTTCGTGAAATGGATTCTTGAGAGTTTTGATAGCTAAAGGGCTTCGCGTAATTGAGCCCAATCGTGTCCCTAGGCCAGGCCTAATTTAGTCCACATTAGAGCAAGACCGGGCTTGGTTCCTTTTCGTGATGTAAAAACAATGTTAAAATACAAAAATATTAAAAATTATCATAAAAAAAATTAATTAAAAACAAAGGCCCTAATTAAGCTGTTAGGTTTTATAAACTTGAGTGTTGGGTTTAAACAAAAAAAAAACTCATAAAGAAATTTGCTCGAAAATTTATTTTTTTTAAAATATTTTATTATTTATAAAACCCATTATTTAAAAAAAAAATCGAGCAAATTTCTTTATGAGTTTATTTTTTGTTTTAAACCCAACACTCAAGTTTATAAACCTAACAGCTTAATTAGGGCCTTTGTTTTTAATTAATTTTTTTATGATAATTTTTAATATTTTTGTATTTTAACATTGTTTTTACATCACGAAAAGGAACCAAGCCCGGTCTTGCTCTAATGTGGACTAAATTAGGCCTGGCCTAGGGACACGATTGGGCTCAATTACGCGAAGCCCTTTTAGCTATCAAACTCTCAAGAATCCATTTCACGAAAGTTCAAGTCAAGCCCAAAACATTCATAAATTAAGAGCCAACATTCATGAATCAGACAAGCCCAAGTTCATCTAATTTAAACCAAGCCCAAATCTACGGAATATAGCCCCAAGACGCATTTTCCTACTCTTCTACCCATAAACGCTTGCACAAGCCCCTTTCTTTTGTTAATTTTCTTCTTTTCCTTTGGTAAATTCTCTTCTTTTGTTCCCGTCGTTTTCTTAAACTTGCTGAGAAGTGAGAACGCCCCACCTCCATCTAGACTCCTCTACACCAAAATCATCAGAATACGAACAAATACTTCACATCAAACACACAGACCCTCATCGGACTACAACCGCCAAAGTCCCCACCATAAGCGCCCTAATCACCAAAATACCACCATCACGTCACAAGCTCATCTGAGATCAACCTCCGCATCACAGATTCGATATCACCACCTCACCGTGAACATCATTGAATATAACCGGACAACATGCCCGCACATGCCCAGAATAACCTCAAAATCAGAGAAACCTACGCAAACTTAGTTCAGACATTTCAACAAACACGTAAGGTCCAGGATCGAGGTGAGCGTAATAACTCATCCGATCCTCGAAACTTGTTCTGAGACTCACAAAAATCAGCAAACAAGACCGACTTCGAATGGAAAAATAAAACACTACCGAGCTTGGAACACGCGTGAATCAGAACAGCGAATCTCAATTCAGTGGCTTGTGCAAAACAGGGGTGAGCCGGGGATAGCATCCTCAGAGGAACTGTTGAAGCATTAGATTGGTCCGTTGAGAACGCTGGACCGTAACTTTCTGTTGTGCCCGTAACTTCAGAGGAATTGTGATGTCCCAAAAAAATAGAATCTCCTCCATAGCATCCTCCCCAAGCTTCAGAGGTACAGGAACACCACTGAGACGGCGGTTTGCTCATCGAGCCACTCCCGAATCTTCTACCAGTCAACCCTATCCAGCGAATGATCCGGAACACCCTTTGGTCGATAAGTGGTTCGACCGCGTACACCGTTGGTCCATCCGAGTTTCCTCCGAAAAAGAGCCAAGGGCAAACTGTTTCCAGCTCCAAGAGCGTGTTCACGCGTTCACCATGAATCCACGGACGTCCTTGAACCTGCGAGCCGCTTTACGTATGCTGCATAGCCGCTAGCTTCCCCGTCAAGCACTTCATCCACGTCGATCATGGATGTGCAGAACAAGTCGATGAACGTGTCATCTTCATCTTCTTTTAATCAAAATCTGTCTGGGTTGAAGCGTATGCTGCCGCTTTCGACGTTGATTCACTGTTGGACTCAGTCTTGCAGGCCTTGTACTCGTGGAAGTCTATTGAAGCACCAATGAAGAGCTATGACTCTCCACGGCGTAGGGATAGCGCTCCCCCCCTAAGACTGAAACTCTCGAGTTATTTTTTTTATTCCATCCCCCTCAGAGAATTGGTCCTAGTGCTCAAGTATTAGCTGGCCCTTCCTCTTTTTTAATTGAAAGTTTTCCCCACCTTTGGACTCCTTTCTCCATTTGTCATCATTGCCGTGTCCCTTACCCCCTTTTCCTTTTGTCTTCGAGTAGTAGCTAGAACTGTAAGCAGAAAGTCAAGCAAACGCGTGCTGGACGATGGCATGGAAGATTGGTTGGAGACATCTAAGGGTAGGTCCCTGTTCTCACAATTGAAGTTGGACTTCTGGCTGCACCCTTGGCCTCCTGGAGAGGTTCCTTTTGGGGGCTCCTGTGCACGCTCGACGAGAAGTGGAATAAACTGGTTAACCATTTTGTGAATTTTATCATCTTCCTCATCACCCCAGCTACAAACGTGAGGATGTTATCCATTGAAGCAATGTGCTGAGTTGTTTCTTGGCACATAGACTTGTTTGTAGCCCTGGCAAGTAGCATTTCTACTGGCTTCTTATCATATCGGCTCAAGCCCTTTTTTTAGTCCTAGTAGAACTACCAAGTTTTAAAGCTGTGGTGCCTCTTACTGTATTAAAGAATTATATTTCTTTTCTTTCTGACAGAACCCCTGTCCGACTTACTCTTCAATGCCTTGTAATCCTCCTCCAAAAAGCTCTCACATGGCTCACGCGTCTATGGAATATCTAACTTAGTCTTTGAGGCGAGATTTCCTAGACTTTCATTTAAGATCAAAAGAAGCCAAGGGGCTTTCACAGAAAACAAACCACCCAACGCTAAGGCATGTTGGACTCCATTCGTCCATAAATGGACAATGCTTCATTAATACGACTGCCGCACACGTAGCCGTCGATCGTTATAGTTCAGGAAACCACTTTCTTGTAGCCATCGCATGGAAAATCTACCGTCACTTCATTCATGCTCACCTGTTCACGAATCGTAGCGCGAGTAACTTAAGAGCTTCCTTAGGATAGTTCTTTCCCATAATACGCAACAATAACAGAGTTCTACGCCGCCAAGGTTTCAAAAGGCATTTTTGTCGAACACTTCTCGTATGCTCTGAATTTCATCGAACACCACATGCATATTAAGGAGGGCATCTGCACGATGATCTCGCCATTCGAAACCCAACTTCAAAATCTAGGCATGCCTTAGTTTTTCCTTCCTCAATTCCCAAAACCACCCCATGAGCCTTAATTATCAACAAAACAGTGTATTGTCCACTGTCACATTCAGTCCCCTCACTTTCTATTGGGTTTTCGAGCATACTACAAATCCGACTTGGTTCCCACGAGAATTATTGGCACCCCAAGTGCATAATGCGTTAATCCTGGAATCCACTTCTTGGAAACATTTTCATAGGTGACCTGGCTTATGGGAGCAAAATAAGCATGACAACCTCTGCTCCGCGGCAACTTAGAGATCTTAATCTGTTATAATCCTTTTGTCCAGCAGTATCTCACAATCCCAAATTGACGGTATTTCCATCAACCACTACATTTGCACTAAAATTATCCAACATTATCGGCACATCGTCCGTGGGGGGGAAAGTGTTGCTGGTAGGAAATCAGCAAACAAGTTTTACCAACGGCTACGCCACCGACGGTGACGCACTTGATGAACCTTGACGCGCTCATTTTCCTTGAAGTTCCTTATTAAAGGCGGAGAACGGCTTGAGATCCTCTGTTAAAAATATCCACCGCTTTGGACCGATCATGCTTGTCTAAAATAGAGTCTCTTGATGATACATGCACTGAATCCCACAGCTTTACCGAGCAATGTGCTTGCGAAAATAAATTAGACAGACTGCAGCAAATCGTGTAACCATGCCCGAGGTTATATGAGAGAAATCCATCGACTGATAAATTGAATTTGGGAAAATCGAACGCAATAATGAAAAATGTACCATCAGGCCATTGAAAATTTGAACTTTAGAGGACATGTCACGACTCTAAAAATACCAAAATCAAAAATTATGAGGCTAAATGAATTTTTACAATTTTTCCAATTAACGTGAACATGAGATTTAACAAAGCAATTCCTGATTTCAGATTGATTTTTTGCAGATTTTCTTTGGCCAAAATGAAAAGAAAATTAAAAGAAAATACTGACTATTTTTTTCATATTTTTGTGGCCTCAAATGCTATCATTTATTAAATATTTACCTAATTTTTTAAAAATATAAAAAAATATAAAAAAAAATATGAAAAATCATTTTTTGGTCAAAATTGGTTCCCTAGGCTAAGGTCCCCAAAGTTGATTTTTAATTTTACGAATTTTTATGGATTTTTTATTAATTTTACAAGAGAAAAGATGATTAAAAATCAAGTATCAACACTACTCCTCCAAAGACCATAATTCACAACCTAATAATCCAAAAGTAGATTATGTTGCACGTTTGGCTCCATTTTTGTCAAACTCCAGGATATGATTGTCAATGAGGGTTTGGACCTTGAACTTTAGTATCATACATTTGTTGACGTTGTGCCCTTTCTCTCATATGTGGTAAACACAGGATTGGCTTGAATCATAACCTAGGAATCTTGAAGGATTCGGTCGTGGTGGCTCCTTGGCAACCAGTCTACCTTCTTACAAAATTGGGAGCAATTTGGATAATAACTTGGGGAGTAGGGTGAACTGCTTAGGAGACTGCGTCTTCTTTTGATGATTCGATTTCTATGTTGACCATGATGAAATTCCTTGTGTCGGGGTGGAGTTGGAGAGTAGTTTTGGCTAAGGTGGGCTAGGCACAAAAGCCATATCGACGTTGGACTCCCTTTCCTTCCTTGCTGGATACTGCCGTCTAGTTACAGCCTCAGGTGCCTTTCTCTCTCTCATTGCCCACTCCAATCTCTCGGCGACCTTAATAAGGTGTACAAAAGTCCGTGTCATGTACTGAAACTTACGAGCGTGCGACGTCCCACGAACAACCACACCACGTCTATTTAATTAACACTAGCGACGACCCAAGAATCGTCGCGACCAAACGATGTCCACAAGCTCACTCGCGGAAGTCAATGCCAACCGGACATACGCAAGAGAGGGGTAGAGAAGAAAAAAAACAACATCCATACACGCATAAAGTCTATATTCATAAAATACCAATACAAAGTCAAGTTACAACATAGTTCAAAAGGAAACTACATGGCTCAAAAGATTAAGCACCCTGGAGGTCACTATCTATCGGATCACCCTCATCGTGACCATTGATCTCCATCCACAACAAACTGAATCACGTCACTCACCATCTGCACAGGTAGTCCAAACCGAACTGTAGAAGAACTCATGACAGGATCGAGGGTCTGAAAACATGGCAAACAGCACTAGTGTGTCAAAAATCAGTTTAGCTCACCACTAAGCCTAGTGTAGGATGAGGTATGCTCTCAGGTCGGCCCTGACATATAGTTCTAGGGTATTCCATCTCTCACATGTAACCAAACTCGACAGTACCACAACAAGGCACATTAGACAAGTTCAGGGACAGTCAGGCACACATGCGCATCAATGAGGTAGTCGTACTATGAGCAATAAATTCTCATACAGGCATGCTAAACACAATTATTCATTTTGCATTTCTAGAATTCCACTTGACCTGCGTTAAACACATCAGGTCTAATGCTCATGGATGTCATGCTTCAATGCTCATGTCCGGTATCATAATACCACTTGATCCGCGTTAAACGCATCAGGTCCGACCCGCGTTCATATGCCTTAGGTCTATGTCTCACCTGCGTATGAAACACCTCAGGCTAGCACCGTGGCTTAACCCGTGTCATATAGGCACCTTAGGTTGGCACCTTATCACTTTAGCTACCCTACATCAAACCCATTAGGGCGCACCGTGCCTCGACCCATGTCATATAAGCACCTCAGGTCATATGCTTATCACTCCAAATTCCCTACGTAAACACGCCTCAGGGCCGTCCTTACTCTTAATCTCGCCGAATGCATCACATCATGTCACATGCCATAAACTTCATGTTCGTCATACGTGATAACAACTTCAAGAAAATCACACCAGCATGCTAATCATTCATGAATCGATTTATGGAGTTCGAGCACACAACGTAGCATATCGGTAGATAATTCATGCAACATTTTCTCAGGCCTCAAATTTCATTCGAGCATGAACATTAATCTCAAAACAACATTCAATCATGCCATAACTCATTCATATAGTCGGAACTCACCAAATACAAGCTTGAATCACACTCACAGACCTTTGAATCGTACAAATGCTCATGAATACCCTCGAGACACATCATGAACAGTAACATACTCCCATGAATAATACCTAACCCTCATAGACAGTAGCTATCGAGCTCGAATGGCGTGTTCATGGAGCGTACAAGCCTAACCACATACAAATGAGCCTAAGTCATTCGTTTCTCTTACTACCGCCAAGACGACTCACATACCACTTAAGATCCACTCAAATTAGCCCATAATAGTAGCAAGTCGATATGAATAGTGCCATATCGTCCCAAATCAGTCCACGCAATAGATCAACCAAGCCGAACTACGATTCCTAAACCGAGCCTTAACCATTTCGCACCATCTATCCATCCTAAGCTCAACCAAGGTGCGTATAACATTCTTAGACTAAGATTAGTGGATATGCTTACCGAAATGAAGCTTTATCGAAGACGATGGATTCCGATGGATTTTATCCAAATCGAGGCTGATTAAGGGCCAAATCGAGGCCAAATCAAGCTAGACAACAAGAATATGACATGAATATAAGTTTCCTAGGTCACCAAGGTCAGATTATGTCAACAGAAGGCAAAACACGAAATTGGCTATGGAAAACAGTTTTGATGACCGCGACGAGAATACTTGAATGGAGGCTCAAATCATATCGGATCGCAGTGAAACAAAGTTTTGTGAACTCACCTCAATAGAGTTACGACATATCCCAAAATCATGGAAATCCATCGGTGGCTGGTTGAAGTTGGTTGTGGGGTGGCGATAACTGGGGAAAATCGAGAGGGAGAGAAAGAGAGAGACTTCGGGAGTGAGGGTGAGGGGGAGAGTTGGCCGAATGAGGGGAAATTGGGGGGGGGGAGAGAGAGAGAGAGAGAGAGAGAGAGAGAGAGAGAGAGAGAGAGAGAGAGAGAGAGTTGATGGGTTATATGAGTGAGGACAAAGAATTCAATACAAGAGTGAGTGAGTAGAGTGGTTAGGGTGGTTGTCCTTTGAGGGACTTGAGGGATTGACAAGCTTGATTGACTCTTGAATAACCACTTCGTTGATTGACTTTTTGATTTGACAAGATTGATTGAAGTGGTTGATTGATGTGACAAGGATGATGGGATGACCGATGAGACGTTTTCTCGAAATGCGTGCCAAATGCATTGCTCAAGCATCGAGCGTGAACGAACTCGAATGAACTATCTCACTAAACTAATGCTCTCTCGCAACCACAAATATAACTACCCACAGTGTAGGGAGTTTGTCGCAAACCAGGTTTAAACCGATAAAAATCCAACTTAAGTCTTGCTTCGCGACGTCCCGAATTTGACTGGCCAAACTAACAATCTAGCTGCTACCGAATCCAAACTCAACTGTAACATTCATGAGAAATCGATTGTCCAAGATCGAAATTCATTTTGTGGCCAAATTCATTAAACAACAACTCTATTAAATTCTCAGACCAACGGGCGACTGTTTAGGAGTTACGCGTATCGACTAATCAGGTCGACGTACTTTAGAGTTCTATATAGCCATCCTCCTTCGATTAGTCATCTCAAAGGCTAATTTTAAGTGAGATTCGACTAGAGCGCATTAATGAAATATATCCATTCTATATTACAAATTTCGAAAATGGGTCGAATTTTCAGAATGTCACAGTCTGACACCCAAATGTGTTTAATTTGTCAAAGTATTCATAGGGTAATGCCTTCACAAAAAGGTCCACGAGCTCATTGTCAGGGATTGCTGGCTTAACCTGCCTAGCTAGAGCTTACCACCTTTGGGCGTATATATGTATCGCTTCATCCTTTCCCTTCACTGTCCTTAGCAACTCCTCCCTAGTAGGTGTTGCTGCAGTGTTGAACTTATATTGATGTAGAAAATCCTCACTAGATCTTCCTAGCCATCATATTCCTCAAGGTTCAACTCAATAAACCAAGCCAGAGTAGTGCCCACCAAGCTCTCTTGGGATGTGTTCACCAACAGAGGGACGTAGTCAGAATAGTGTACCATCTTGCACAAGTAGTACTTTAGATAAGCATGAGGACAGCCTATCCCGTTATATTTTTTAACAAACTTTGACTCTTTATCGAGTGAGACCTCTATCTTCGTACAGGGCAAAGGGAGTTATTTTGTCAAAACGGGCCAACTCGTACCCTTGACTACTGAGGCACTCCTCAATCTTTGCAAGTCTCCTCGCACCTTCCTCTATCTTGCTTGTGTGCATTTCCTTCTTTTCTGCATCCAGGCTAATGACCATAGGTGAAGATTTGGGCAGTACCTCAACATTCAGTGTTTGATCGGCTCTAAGTGTGTTTGCTTCGCCTAAGGCTGGGTTACTTCCGGAGGGCTGAACGGAGATGGGTGAATGGACTGCTCCAAATCGGGTGATTGGCTATTCTTCTGCTGGGCTGCCATCATCATGGCCTTCATTTTAGCTAACATCACAGCCATTGCATTAACTTGCATCTCGAGATAGACCACTCTAGGACTCAGTTCTTGCTGTTCCATTCTTATCCTCAAGTGGGTTTTAATACAACTATGTGTTATTTTCATGATTAACGAGTACCTATTTAGAAGAAAAGCAAGTTAGAATAGTGAAAATAACGAAAGATCGAACTGAATCCTTTGAATTTCATGGTTTCTCACGGCTAATGAGGAAGAGGATTTCCACCGGTCCTTAGCCTCGCGCAGCAAATCCTTTTCATTGTTCTCCAAGGGAAAATATACTATTAAAAGAAAACTAATCCATGATAATTTTTGACAGGTCTGAAAACGTCATGCTATGCGTTAATAAAAATGGAATGAGTCTTTTACAAGGGAAAGCTCACAGGGAGCAATTAACAAAGGTGCAAATGTAATGCTCATATAGTCTAAACTTGAAAGGGGTCCTTCTATCCAATTTTGGGGCGTTTGGTATCTAGGGCCACCTCATCCTCCCTAATAAAATTTGATCCCCATGTACAAGTCTCCCTATCTCTGTTGTAATCTAGTGGTTATACGTCTTCGGACACATATGGCTCCACTCCTGGTATGTGTGGAACTATGTATTTCGGCATATAGGGCTCCACAAAGCTGCATCTGATCACCTAGAAGTACTGGATGTACTCTCACGAAGCTCTATGGGTCTCCATTTCGCCTACCACAGAGTCAAGCCATTTGATGTCTTGTAGTAGGGAATTCTTCAAACTGTTCTTGATATACTCCACTTTGGCTAAGAATCCTTCCATGACCTTCCTGAGAGGACTCCCAATGGTAAGTCAAATGAAAATACTCCATGTCTCAATGGGGGAGGCATCTCTTGTAGAACCCCAAATTATTTGATGACGTGGGGTGGATAGTAAGCCATTCCTCCAGTAATCTCTAGCAGCAGAACGGGATCTCCATTGTTATACATAAGATGCTCCTTTGATAGTTTTAGCCATATAAGCTGCCATCGGATCTGTTTTTAGCTCCAAGGTTTCGAGAAATTCCATCAATTTGACAAAGGGACGGTCGGGGACATCCGATTGTACTTAGATGAAAGAATTCGGTGGTAAGTATATTGGCTAATCTCATTGAGGCCCATGCGGATGTGGAAGTCCTTGACATGGAATGTGAACTACATATAAAGGAGTTCAGATGAGGCTCGAAGGATCTTTTGTCCCAAGCTATAAAACGGCTGAGAGAAATAA
>JAGVVM010008573.1:0-16407 GCA_019149425.1 Psidium friedrichsthalianum
AAAAGCCCAATAAACATTTCATTTTAGGGATGGGCATGATTCTAGGATGGAATCCGAAACGTAAAACCAGACCCTTGGGGAACTTGTGTGGTTCTAAGTTCCATGGTATGCGGGGTAGGTTTTGGGTTTCAAAAAATATGGAAAACCTGTTCTGATGGGTAGGTTTTAAGTTTCGGTAGGTGGAACCTAAAACCTAGAAGTTTTGTATTTTTCTTGGCATATGTTTCGTGCAATCCTGTGGTATTCCGTGTCGTCCAATGATGAGTGCGTAATCTGAAATCACCAGTTTGAGCTTATATTTCCGATGATATTTATGATTGAGACTTTTATCCCATTGACGTTTCATATTTATTCGTGTGTTTAAACTCGAATTGTAGTCAGTGGATTGAGCAGCATTTTAAAAGTGATGAATCACTATAATCGTGTAATTAAGAATACAGGTGGAACTTGGATAAATCCTATCATCGGAATTGTGATAGGGTAGGTTTCGAGATATGCAGGGTAGATTTCAGATTCCAAAAAAATTCCATGTTGCGACGCATAGATTTCAACCTATATGAAACCTGAAACCGCTAATTACATTTAAAATTGAAAACGAAATTGTGTAGTGGCGTTAGCGGGAGAGAAAGCGTCCTTTTATTTTATTTTTCTAATACGAAGATAATTTTAAAAAATCGAGATGATAATGTATGGGCATTTTTTTAATAGCCAGGAACATCGCACGCGCGCTTGCTGAGATGCCGCAGCCGACCTTTTCTTGGATGCGAACGGAAGAAGCCGCCCGCGCGACCTCCCAGTAAGATTCGCGTCAGCACTCGCGCCAATATTTTATATTTCACCTTTTTTTTGGATTATTTTAAATCCCGATCGTTGAAATATCGATTAATTAAAAAAAAAAGATAAAATCATTATGATCGCAGCCCCAACAAAAAATTAATTAATTAATTGATATGCATCGGTAAAAAGTCTCTGAAGACATTCGACATCATCATATCGGCTCCGAAATCGTGTGGTGGGGGCGATGGAACCCATCAGGGCATAAATTTATGTGGTTTTGGGTCCAAAAAAAAAAGAAAAAGAAAATTTGGGCGGTCCGAATTGCACCTTTTCTATGCGGGTTCGTAAGGTGACATGGAATTATAAAAAATGATGTTTAATAGTAAAGTGAATCGACGTGCCATGGTACTTTTCTTTTTCTATAAATGAAATCTCGAATTGCTTTTTGACTTATTTTGCACTTTTTACGGCCCAACCGCCGCGGCGTGCTGTATGGCTTAAATGGGAATTTCGATGGCCGAAAGTGCGCCAAAGGACTTTTTCTTGTGGGAACTTGAAACATAATGATTCATCGGAACAGACGCATGTAACTTGTCGTAGAAGAACTTAACAAAATCCACGGTTCAATTTCAGGAAGTCTCCGAAAGGGAGCATTTGGGTCATGGGGAGAGAGAGAGAGATTCTGATTAAATTTTGCCCCGGTAAATTGGGCACACGGTGCACATGGGCCGGCGGGGAACTATGTCGGTAAATCACCTGTTGAAGTCCCGGATTGGTCTCATCCTCTCCATCTCGCTCAGCCCCCCCACTAAGAAAAAGCTCCGTCCAGATGCCATATCGAAACAAAACCCGCCCGACGAAGCTATTAATATTATAACATCAATGCAGAAAGATCAAACTTCCCGGCGAGGCTCGTCCAAGAAATCACCGTCACCCATCCACACGAGAGAGAGAGAGAGAGAGAGAGAGAGAGAGAGAGAGAGAGATTTTCTTTTGATCTTTATCTCTTCATTGGCGAAGCAAGTATAAATGGGGCAGAGAATCGTCCACTCTCTCTCTCTTTCCGTGAGGTTGCTGCCGAGCGTTGCTGGCACCTTCTTTTCTTGGTGGGGTGTTGGTGGCGGGAGGTCTTCGATCGAGAACGCATCAATGGCTTCCCCTTCCTCACTCCTCAGACTCGTCTTCCTTCTCCTATCTCTCTCGGGTTCGTTCTCTCTCTCTCTCTTCCGTCCGCTGGGTCTTTATCGCTTCCCTTTTAGCTCCATCCTGATCAGCTGCTGCTGCTGGTAAGAAAGATAGCTTTTTTGTGCGAGAATTCCGAGCCTCTTTGTCTTTTAGAAAGCGGAAAAGACTCCGTCAATGATGGTCGCATATTGCTTTCTTGGATTGGGCTTTAGTAGATTTTCTTCCTCCTCTCTCTCTCTCTGTCTCTCTGTCCTTCTGTGGGAAATGACCTGAGCAAGAATCGGGAAATGAGACTTCTTGCTGCGAGTTTTGCTATTCTTACTGCCCTTTTTCTTTTCTATACTTTCCGGGCTTTGAGGGAAAATTTGATATTGACCCGTTTCACTTCATATCAGTGTTGGGTTTGTTTTTTTTTTTTGGTCTGTTCCTTTGGTAGTGCCGAATTTTGGTTAGAGTGAGGCGAGATTGTCGCTAACAATTCCCGCATGCTAATGCGATGGGACGGAAGTTTGCATCTTGAAAGGGAAGTTGCTCCAGTAACAAATATGGATGAGTGGAGATTCTGGTTTAACGGTTTGAATAGTTTTCTGGTGATCTCTGTCTCTTCAATTTTATGTGTTTCTGGTTCTGACTCTGTTTATTCCCTTTGTGTTCCAGATTGTGCAATTCGAACCACGGGCGTCCAGTTCGGGATTAATTATGGCCAAATAGCGAACAACCTGCCCTCACCTTCTCGCGTGTCCTCGCTCCTCGGATCCCTCAACATCAGCAGAGTAAAGTTGTATGATGCAGATCCGAATGTCCTCCTCGCGTTTTCCAATTCCAATGTCGACTTCATCATAGGTCTAGGCAATGGGGATCTCCAGAATATGACCAATCCCGTCAACGCCCAAGATTGGATCCAACAGCACGTCCAGCCTTACATCGCCCAAACCCGGATCACCTGCATCGTGGTTGGTAACGAAGTGCTCGACCCTGACAATACCCAATGGATGCCTTATCTCCTCCCGGCGATGCAGACCGTATATAAATCCCTTTCCAACCTCGGACTGAATAAGCAAGTCGAGGTCACAACCGCGCATTCGCTCAATATTTTAGCTACTTCATACCCGCCCTCCGCAGGTGCTTTCAGCCAAGAGTTTGCCGAGTACCTGCAACCCCTGTTGAATTTCCAGGCGCAGATAAATACTCCATTTCTCATAAACGCGTATCCTTACTTTGCCTATAAGGCTAGTCCGAGCGAGGTGCCACTGAATTATGTGCTTTTCCAGCCTAATGAAGGGATGACCGATCCCGTCACCAACTTACACTATGATAATATGTTGTACGCTCAAATTGATGCGGTTTATTCAGCTATTAAAGCCATGGGACATACTGACATTGACGTCAGGATTTCCGAGACAGGTTGGCCGTCCAAAGGTGATGCTGATGAGGCAGGGGCTACTCTGGAGAATGCACGGATATACAATGCGAATTTGTTACAGAGGATAGAGCAGAAACAAGGTACCCCGGCTAAGCCATCGGTGCCTATCGACATATACGTGTTTGCGTTATTTAATGAGAACTTGAAGCCTGGTCCGACATCGGAGAGGAACTATGGACTCTACTATCCAGACGGTACTCCAGTTTATAGCGTTGGCTTGCAAGGTTATCTTCCAGAACTATATTCAGCGGCTGGGACAAGAGTAAGACGAATTCGTTTCTTGCTTAAGTTATTGGGCAATTACAGCTAGATGAGAACCTGATGACGTTTTCTTTGGTTCATGATGTTTTTGCAGGTATTGCCTTTCTTGGTTGTTTCAGCATCCATTATGACATTCTTAATGCTAATTTGAAAGCATGCTAATCTGTTTACCGAGGGGAGATTTCGACAAAACATCTGGAGATTCTTTACAGGTCAAAGCGATCTTTTAGGCGAGCATTTCTGAGCAGTTCATCATTTATGTTTGTGCTGATCTTCTACTCTGCCCAGTATTGCCGACTATCCAACCTGAATGACAAAATGGTTGTCTAGTAAAATGGGAGTTCACTCCTGGCTTAGCATCTTGACAAGTTCAAGGACCATGCACTAAGAAAGAAGAACGAAGGCACTTCCCGTTGATTTTCTTTGTCCTAGATACAATTCTGCATCCATGGGCACATAGCTGGTATTCTTTATCTTCACTTAGGGAACTGGGTATTCATATTTACAGTGATAGAGGACTTTAGAACAGGATTCAAATTATACAGTTAGATTCACTTAGCATGCCTGCTATAATTGTTTTAAACATATAAGATAAGCATGATATGGTAGCGTTAGCATGTCAAAATAGGCGGGCCTTCTCTTTTACTATTCCTGCTTTGCATTTCTGCCATATGAACGCAATCTCCTTGTGTTCATTATTTATGAAAGATACGCCTGTAATGGGTCTCTCTTCTTTAACCTTCTGCCCCACGAGCTCAATCCTCCTTTTGATCGTCATGTACGAAAAGATGTGGTGATGGGTCTCTGTCACCTTTATTTCTACTTTCTATCATGCTTGTGAATCTTCATGGGGCAAAATTCTTCTTGTCTTCACCTGTACAAAAGTCCAAGCTGGTTTCTATCAGGAAAAAACGAAAGAAGTCGGTTGAATTCGTCCTTTGGCAGCATTATTTTATGTCCCTGTTTTGGCCTCTGACTTTGACCCTTCACCAGTTCTCTTTCTGTTGCTTCCAAATCTCTCTCTCCTCCCCCCCCTCCCTCTCTGTAATAACCCATATTTTCCTTCTCGTCTCCAATGAGAATTCTTCGTAGAAGCAGCCTTAGTTGGAAAGTGTCTTGAGAACCTTAAAAGGTATGCAACTTAGGTTGTGTTCAAGATATCATCAAGCATGTTGTGGTCCCTCCCACTCTTTCCAACCCGTAATTGAACACTCAACAAAAAGTTTGAAACGGTCATACATGAACGCTAGGAGAGACAGTTCACCAATCACTCACTAATTGCCTGCTAAAAATATCTTATGAAACGAACCGCCAATAACCCCATCCGGTGAATGCCGTCTTTGTTGAATTTGAAAGGTCAGAACAGAGGAAAACTAGACCTTTCCCTCCAAATTATTTTCCAATGTGATTCAACCCTGTAGTCATCAATGAACAGAACAGAACATGGGGCTGAGAAATGATATTTTTTGCTGTGTTCTTGAGTCACAAATTCACAAAGTGCTGGTTGCTGGCTTTCAACATCATGGTGGTCTGGCTCTGCTTTTGTAGATTCCAGCAATGATCTGAAAGAGAAAGGGATAAGATTTAAATATAATGACACGATACCTACCTGTATGTGGCATCATTTTAATATTGCCAGGGGAATCATCGCGTATATTATATGATCCATTTTGAGTTTGTTTTTATGTCCTTGTCATGGCCACCAGTAAAGTCCAAGACAAGCGTCTCAAAATCAATCAAATTAGGAAGAAGCTTTGACTTTTAGGAGACACCTACTACTTGATAGTGATTTAAATGCAGAAAGTTGTTACCTTTTTTATCATCAGCTGAGTAATGTTCTTCTGTTGCTTGCGCCCCTTCTTTTGCAGGAGTTTGCAAAGAGTGGGGGTTTATCTTGAGGAGTTTATCTTGAGGAATGTACTAGTACGTCTTATCATTTACAGTTGAAAAACACAAAACCACTTACTAAAGTGTAGGATCTTAGGAAATTAACACACTGATTCACGACACAACTTATGCGATAGATCATTAGGTATAGCAGATAGATATGATCTTTGTACGAACGCGTTCCAGGAGGGGGAACCTGCCGATGTGGAAGAAGGTTTGAGGTCTTTCATCGTCTCTCTTTCTGTCGGGGTGTATGGACTTTACATTATTTTCACTTCATTCAATAAGATGGATGATGAGTTTGTACTGGATAGATTGCGGATGTCTCGTGGTTCGCCTTTTTCGTTCCTGCTCTTATATGCTTTCTGGCCCCAGTTTCCCTTCAGGTGGGTGAAGTTGCGATGTCCCTTCAGATGTAGATTGTCCTTTTTTCCGCCATCCTTGAAGTACTCACGACTATGGCAATTCGAACACCATTTGGTTGTCGTTCTTCGATTTCCATACTCGTGGACGATCTGTCTGAAAACCCAAATGCTTCTCGTAACAAGTCGTCGTCCGCTCGAGCCTGAGAAATCTCTTAAGCTCGTCTCAGGAGATGCCTAATCAAAACGGTTCTGCTGTAAAAAGGAATATCTCGTGTTGCTCACGGCGTGAGCGCATGAGTAGTTTAAACTGCGAATTACCCTTAAGCAGCCCAGCTGGTTCAATCGAACAACGATCCGATTCATTTATTGGCTAGTTTCCCGGCACCAATCCATCTCGGGTCAGATACAGTTTTAGAAGAATTGCAGGATGATCCCTCTCCCGGTAAGTTCTAAATATATCATACGATGGTCAATTTAGTCTTAAACTTTTTAATTATATCAATTTAGTTCTAAATTGTTTTTGATAACATGTTAATTTAGTTCTAAATCTTTTAATTGTATCAATTTGGTCTAAAACTTTTTGATGATATTTCAATTGTGCCAATTTTATATTAAATATTTTGATGATTTGCGAATATAATTTTAAACCTTTTGATAGTTTGCCCATTTAATACTTTCTACCAATTTTAGCCGAACATCGACATGACAGTCTAATCAATGCTAGTCGTTCCATGTGGCATGATAGGTGTTGACGTAAGTAATTTTTGTACTTTATTTTTATTTTTATATTTTTTGTTTCTCTTAGACATGGTCAATGGTCAATGGAGGGAAAAGGAAAAAGCAATTAAAAAAAGGAAATAAATCGAAAAGATTGCAAAAATTATTCAAGTCAACATCAGCTGTGCCACAGCACTGATTAGATCATCACATCAGCGATTTCTGGTCAAAATTGACCGAAAATACTAAATTGACAAATTGTTAAAAGATTTAGAATTAAATTGACAAATTATCAAAAGATGTTCAATTCAATTGATACAATTGGAAGGTTTAGCACTAAACTGACCGCCATATAATAGGTTTAACACTGCTTGGATAATTTTTTCATTTCTCAGTCACTAACCCAAGTAATTCTATGTTCTTCACAATGTATAAGGATTGAAAGCCATTGATGATGAATGCAATGGCAATGCTACAATAGGGTAACGTCATGGGGGACAATCTTGTTGAATTTAATGAGATTTCTCATAGAATTCCAATTCATCGTCCATTGTCCAATCTCCCAGCACAATCTCGGAGTTCCCACGATCATTTCGATTCGAGACCTAGACAGCCAAAGTTTCAGTGAACTGGAGAGGATTTCGGATCACGCAAACATCACCTCTCAGTAGACAACAAGCAATAGCATAACAGCACACGTACCGAAATGTTTCTGCTTAAAACATCAGACGAGAGGAGTGCCAAGACTTTACAGTTCCAGAGTGATGAACCTCCGTTGCGCCTTATCGTCCAGTATTTACATGCCGAACAAGTATAATACTTACCCGTCAATCGTACGATACGAGAAAAGGAAGGATCATACAGATGAACTCATCATATCCCAGCATTGCCGATCCCGTATATCGTGGATCTTTCTCTTTGAATCTCTCCGTCAGGCCCTGAAATGCGACGTTAAGTAACGAGAAGATCGCTCGATTAGCCATCGAAGCATCTGTGCAAGATAACGACACGGTTCATAGAGTTGAAATAGTACCTTCACAATCATTCCACACTTGCATATCCAACATGACATTAATAAGGTCTGTATTCAAATATGGTTCTTCTTAACTCAAGCGGGGCTGGCTAAAAGGGAAGAAGGTGCGTGCTCGACGAAAGTATCGAAATTAAGATCGCATGCCCACAGACGGCGGGATCGCATAGCCTAGACTGTAAAGAGCATCCCTCAGTTCTGTTAAGTCGATTTTTCCGCTTTTGTCTCTATCAAATCTCTCGAATATGGCTTACGTTCACCATTTTGCATGTGAATTATTCTTAATTACCGCGTGCAATGTGAGAAGACCTGCAGAACAACCAAGTATGCTGCTTCGCCTTGACTAACATCCGAATTATTTAGAGGATAGTACTTGAACTTGATGAGTCAAAGACATTACTTCAGAATTCGTGCTAACTGACAAAAAATGAAAGCTTAAGTCGCTAAACGAAAGTGAAGCTTACCCTCCACTGATCGATGCAACTCCACAAGGCAGCGAACTCTTTGGAGCCTGAAACATATCGACACAAGTAAATTTTAGCGTGGACTGCATCAGAATTCAACATCCTATTATTTTTTCTGTGTTTTGATTTATTGGCAACCTTTGAAAGTGAAACAGGATGGCTAAAAGTCGCGAGCTTTAGACCTTTTTATCTTAATGCATTGCTCGATAATGAAACAGAGTTGAAGCCAAATCGAACAAACGCGAACATGAATCAGTGAACACCCACCAAGTCGAGAAGGGTCATTGGGATTCTTGAACAGGAACATGAGCAGCCGAACGGTTCTAATGCTGAACCTCTGACGCGACAAAGAACAGAGAGCCTGTTGTAGCTTCTTCTCGTCAATGTACCCACTCCAATTCGTGTCAACCATCTCGAAGCTCCGAATCGCATCCGGTTCGTCCCCTGCTGGAACCACGAATGATACCTGGATCCGAATGACGATGACGCCGACGACCCATACGGAGGCTGAGGTGGATACTGCTGATGCTGCTGCTGGACGTAGCCGTAGGCGTCGGGCAGGGCCGGAGCGGGGGTGCGCAAGATTCACGAGGAGGGGGAGGCCGGTCGTAGCGACCGCCGTAGGAGGACGCCATGAAAGGGGAGAGGGAGCTTCACTACGCAGAACTTCCGCAAGTTCCAGAAGAGAACTACGGCATCACACTGCAAACGGAAGGAATAATCGAAACCAAGAAAAAAAAAAGAAAGGAAAGGAAACCTCGACGGACCCCTGCGTCCTATTATTAAAGTCAACACAGTAAGAACCCTAGAGAACAAAAACCAGAGAGGGAGGGAGGGCAGGGAGATGCTTACGTGGCGGAGAGGTAGTGGATGAAGATGCGAGCGCTCTCGGAGAAGGCGAGGAGGGCGTCCTTGTGGAGGGCAACGTCGCCGTCGTCGGAGCACCTGGAGAGCTTCTCCTTCACGACGCGCCGGACGATAGTCTTGGGGAGCTCCTCCACCTCGCTCACCACCTTCGCCGCCGTCTCCATTGAGAATCCCGTGCCGGTACGATTCGCGCAGATCTCGGCGAATTCGAGAAGGGGGAGGGGGATGTGGCTCGCGGAGCTCGGCTAGGGCTTAATTTTCCCGCCAAGAATGAGAGGGAGGGGGGGAGGGGCTTCCATTTGTGGGCGTTCTCGGTGAATTTCGGGCTTTCTTGCGGGCTTTCTAGCGACAAAGCCCGGCCCGTCCCATAAGAAAAATTTAGAAATAAGTGCAACAGAAGTTCTATAACTTGTACAATCTAAGTCCTAAAATTTATCAAATTGATGCGATCAAATTCTTTTCTTAACTTCATCCAATTTAAACTGATAGAAAATGCAGATGTGATTTTTTTAAATTATTTTATCTTTCTCACTTAGCGTTCTACATGTCATTAAGGTTAACTAAAGCACTAAAACGACATCGTTTTAATCAATATTTCAAATTTTCGCATAAGTTTTAGTTAAATTAGATTAAACAATTAAAAAGCTTGAAATTTTTTTAACAAAATATATGGGCAGGAGAGCCGATCATCGCTCAATTGCCGATGGGACATTGGCTATGGACGATAGAGTCGTTGGTGCCGTACCGACCACAAGCGAGCCCTAATGGCCTGTTGGCTCTAGCCAGAACCGAGAGAGGGTTGTGGCTCTCTTCCAAATCCCCTCAATCAACTTTGGGAGAGAGCCGCCGCCCTCACCAACCTCGGTCAGTTTGTGGCCCTCACCGTTTCCATAAGAAAATTTAGTGAGAGCACGTTCGAATTTCTCGTCCGTTGTTCGTGGTAACCTAAAACTTTTTATTTTGCATTTTTTTTCAAAATTTAATTTCCCAGGTCAAAATACGAGGAGAACAGCCGACGTTAATCGCCGCCATCTCTGACACAGATTTCCCCGCAAACAAACGTGTCGAACCGTCTTAGTTGTGACTTGTCGTCACCTTCCTTCATTTCTCGTTCACTCTCCAACCCTTTCTTTACGCAATCTCCATACGGGGTCGAACCTGCTTCGAGTTTCGACAGCAACGCCACCCTCGCCCCTTTCATGGCGTCCTCCTACGGCGGTCGCTACGACCGGCCTCCCCCTCCTCGTGAATCTTGCGCACCCTCCGCTCCGGCCCTGCCCGACGCCTACGGCTACGTCCAGCAGCAGCATCAGCAGTATCCACCTCAGCCTCCGTATGGGTCGTCGGCGTCATCGTCATTCGGATCCAGGTATCATTCGTGGTTCCAGCAGGGGACGAACCCGGATGCGATTCGGAGCTTCGAGATGGTTGACACGAATTGGAGTGGGTACATTGACGAGAAGAAGCTACAACAGGCTCTCTGTTCTTTGTCGCGTCAGAGGTTCAGCATTAGAACCGTTCGGCTGCTCATGTTCCTGTTCAAGAATCCCAATGACCCTTCTCGACTTGGTGGGTGTTCACTGATTCATGTTCGCGTTTGTTCGATTTGGCTTCAACTCTGTTTCATTATCGAGCAATGCATTAAGATAAAAAGGTCTAAAGCTCGCGACTTTTAGCCATCCTGTTTCACTTTCAAAGGTTGCCAATAAATCAAAACACAGAAAAAATAATAGGATGTTGAATTCTGATGCAGTCCACGCTAAAATTTACTTGTGTCGATATGTTTCAGGCTCCAAAGAGTTCGCTGCCTTGTGGAGTTGCATCGATCAGTGGAGGGTAAGCTTCACTTTCGTTTAGCGACTTAAGCTTTCATTTTTTGTCAGTTAGCACGAATTCTGAAGTAATGTCTTTGACTCATCAAGTTCAAGTACTATCCTCTAAATAATTCGGATGTTAGTCAAGGCGAAGCAGCATACTTGGTTGTTCTGCAGGTCTTCTCACATTGCACGCGGTAATTAAGAATAATTCACATGCAAAATGGTGAACGTAAGCCATATTCGAGAGATTTGATAGAGACAAAAGCGGAAAAATCGACTTAACAGAACTGAGGGATGCTCTTTACAGTCTAGGCTATGCGATCCCGCCGTCTGTGGGCATGCGATCTTAATTTCGATACTTTCGTCGAGCACGCACCTTCTTCCCTTTTAGCCAGCCCCGCTTGAGTTAAGAAGAACCATATTTGAATACAGACCTTATTAATGTCATGTTGGATATGCAAGTGTGGAATGATTGTGAAGGTACTATTTCAACTCTATGAACCGTGTCGTTATCTTGCACAGATGCTTCGATGGCTAATCGAGCGATCTTCTCGTTACTTAACGTCGCATTTCAGGGCCTGACGGAGAGATTCAAAGAGAAAGATCCACGATATACGGGATCGGCAATGCTGGGATATGATGAGTTCATCTGTATGATCCTTCCTTTTCTCGTATCGTACGATTGACGGGTAAGTATTATACTTGTTCGGCATGTAAATACTGGACGATAAGGCGCAACGGAGGTTCATCACTCTGGAACTGTAAAGTCTTGGCACTCCTCTCGTCTGATGTTTTAAGCAGAAACATTTCGGTACGTGTGCTGTTATGCTATTGCTTGTTGTCTACTGAGAGGTGATGTTTGCGTGATCCGAAATCCTCTCCAGTTCACTGAAACTTTGGCTGTCTAGGTCTCGAATCGAAATGATCGTGGGAACTCCGAGATTGTGCTGGGAGATTGGACAATGGACGATGAATTGGAATTCTATGAGAAATCTCATTAAATTCAACAAGATTGTCCCCCATGACGTTACCCTATTGTAGCATTGCCATTGCATTCATCATCAATGGCTTTCAATCCTTATACATTGTGAAGAACATAGAATTACTTGGGTTAGTGACTGAGAAATGAAAAAATTATCCAAGCAGTGTTAAACCTATTATATGGCGGTCAGTTTAGTGCTAAACCTTCCAATTGTATCAATTGAATTGAACATCTTTTGATAATTTGTCAATTTAATTCTAAATCTTTTAACAATTTGTCAATTTAGTATTTTCGGTCAATTTTGACCAGAAATCGCTGATGTGATGATCTAATCAGTGCTGTGGCACAGCTGATGTTGACTTGAATAATTTTTGCAATCTTTTCGATTTATTTCCTTTTTTTAATTGCTTTTTCCTTTTCCCTCCATTGACCATTGACCATGTCTAAGAGAAACAAAAAATATAAAAATAAAAATAAAGTACAAAAATTACTTACGTCAACACCTATCATGCCACATGGAACGACTAGCATTGATTAGACTGTCATGTCGATGTTCGGCTAAAATTGGTAGAAAGTATTAAATGGGCAAACTATCAAAAGGTTTAAAATTATATTCGCAAATCATCAAAATATTTAATATAAAATTGGCACAATTGAAATATCATCAAAAAGTTTTAGACCAAATTGATACAATTAAAAGATTTAGAACTAAATTAACATGTTATCAAAAACAATTTAGAACTAAATTGATATAATTAAAAAGTTTAAGACTAAATTGACCATCGTATGATATATTTAGAACTTACCGGGAGAGGGATCATCCTGCAATTCTTCTAAAACTGTATCTGACCCGAGATGGATTGGTGCCGGGAAACTAGCCAATAAATGAATCGGATCGTTGTTCGATTGAACCAGCTGGGCTGCTTAAGGGTAATTCGCAGTTTAAACTACTCATGCGCTCACGCCGTGAGCAACACGAGATATTCCTTTTTACAGCAGAACCGTTTTGATTAGGCATCTCCTGAGACGAGCTTAAGAGATTTCTCAGGCTCGAGCGGACGACGACTTGTTACGAGAAGCATTTGGGTTTTCAGACAGATCGTCCACGAGTATGGAAATCGAAGAACGACAACCAAATGGTGTTCGAATTGCCATAGTCGTGAGTACTTCAAGGATGGCGGAAAAAAGGACAATCTACATCTGAAGGGACATCGCAACTTCACCCACCTGAAGGGAAACTGGGGCCAGAAAGCATATAAGAGCAGGAACGAAAAAGGCGAACCACGAGACATCCGCAATCTATCCAGTACAAACTCATCATCCATCTTATTGAATGAAGTGAAAATAATGTAAAGTCCATACACCCCGACAGAAAGAGAGACGATGAAAGACCTCAAACCTTCTTCCACATCGGCAGGTTCCCCCTCCTGGAACGCGTTCGTACAAAGATCATATCTATCTGCTATACCTAATGATCTATCGCATAAGTTGTGTCGTGAATCAGTGTGTTAATTTCCTAAGATCCTACACTTTAGTAAGTGGTTTTGTGTTTTTCAACTGTAAATGATAAGACGTACTAGTACATTCCTCAAGATAAACTCCTCAAGATAAACCCCCACTCTTTGCAAACTCCTGCAAAAGAAGGGGCGCAAGCAACAGAAGAACATTACTCAGCTGATGATAAAAAAGGTAACAACTTTCTGCATTTAAATCACTATCAAGTAGTAGGTGTCTCCTAAAAGTCAAAGCTTCTTCCTAATTTGATTGATTTTGAGACGCTTGTCTTGGACTTTACTGGTGGCCATGACAAGGACATAAAAACAAACTCAAAATGGATCATATAATATACGCGATGATTCCCCTGGCAATATTAAAATGATGCCACATACAGGTAGGTATCGTGTCATTATATTTAAATCTTATCCCTTTCTCTTTCAGATCATTGCTGGAATCTACAAAAGCAGAGCCAGACCACCATGATGTTGAAAGCCAGCAACCAGCACTTTGTGAATTTGTGACTCAAGAACACAGCAAAAAATATCATTTCTCAGCCCCATGTTCTGTTCTGTTCATTGATGACTACAGGGTTGAATCACATTGGAAAATAATTTGGAGGGAAAGGTCTAGTTTTCCTCTGTTCTGACCTTTCAAATTCAACAAAGACGGCATTCACCGGATGGGGTTATTGGCGGTTCGTTTCATAAGATATTTTTAGCAGGCAATTAGTGAGTGATTGGTGAACTGTCTCTCCTAGCGTTCATGTATGACCGTTTCAAACTTTTTGTTGAGTGTTCAATTACGGGTTGGAAAGAGTGGGAGGGACCACAACATGCTTGATGATATCTTGAACACAACCTAAGTTGCATACCTTTTAAGGTTCTCAAGACACTTTCCAACTAAGGCTGCTTCTACGAAGAATTCTCATTGGAGACGAGAAGGAAAATATGGGTTATTACAGAGAGGGAGGGGGGGGAGGAGAGAGAGATTTGGAAGCAACAGAAAGAGAACTGGTGAAGGGTCAAAGTCAGGGCCAAAACAGGGACATAAAATAATGCTGCCAAAGGACGAATTCAACCGACGTCTTTCGTTTTTTCCTGATAGAAACCAGCTTGGACTTTTGTACAGGTGAAGACAAGAAGAATTTTGCCCCATGAAGATTCACAAGCATGATAGAAAGTAGAAATAAAGGTGACAGAGACCCATCACCACATCTTTTCGTACATGACGATCAAAAGGAGGATTGAGCTCGTGGGGCAGAAGGTTAAAGAAGAGAGACCCATTACAGGCGTATCTTTCATAAATAATGAACACAAGGAGATTGCGTTCATATGGCAGAAATGCAAAGCAGGAATAGTAAAAGAGAAGGCCCGCCTATTTTGACATGCTAACGCTACCATATCATGCTTATCTTATATGTTTAAAACAATTATAGCAGGCATGCTAAGTGAATCTAACTGTATAATTTGAATCCTGTTCTAAAGTCCTCTATCACTGTAAATATGAATACCCAGTTCCCTAAGTGAAGATAAAGAATACCAGCTATGTGCCCATGGATGCAGAATTGTATCTAGGACAAAGAAAATCAACGGGAAGTGCCTTCGTTCTTCTTTCTTAGTGCATGGTCCTTGAACTTGTCAAGATGCTAAGCCAGGAGTGAACTCCCATTTTACTAGACAACCATTTTGTCATTCAGGTTGGATAGTCGGCAATACTGGGCAGAGTAGAAGATCAGCACAAACATAAATGATGAACTGCTCAGAAATGCTCGCCTAAAAGATCGCTTTGACCTGTAAAGAATCTCCAGATGTTTTGTCGAAATCTCCCCTCGGTAAACAGATTAGCATGCTTTCAAATTAGCATTAAGAATGTCATAATGGATGCTGAAACAACCAAGAAAGGCAATACCTGCAAAAACATCATGAACCAAAGAAAACGTCATCAGGTTCTCATCTAGCTGTAATTGCCCAATAACTTAAGCAAGAAACGAATTCGTCTTACTCTTGTCCCAGCCGCTGAATATAGTTCTGGAAGATAACCTTGCAAGCCAACGCTATAAACTGGAGTACCGTCTGGATAGTAGAGTCCATAGTTCCTCTCCGATGTCGGACCAGGCTTCAAGTTCTCATTAAATAACGCAAACACGTATATGTCGATAGGCACCGATGGCTTAGCCGGGGTACCTTGTTTCTGCTCTATCCTCTGTAACAAATTCGCATTGTATATCCGTGCATTCTCCAGAGTAGCCCCTGCCTCATCAGCATCACCTTTGGACGGCCAACCTGTCTCGGAAATCCTGACGTCAATGTCAGTATGTCCCATGGCTTTAATAGCTGAATAAACCGCATCAATTTGAGCGTACAACATATTATCATAGTGTAAGTTGGTGACGGGATCGGTCATCCCTTCATTAGGCTGGAAAAGCACATAATTCAGTGGCACCTCGCTCGGACTAGCCTTATAGGCAAAGTAAGGATACGCGTTTATGAGAAATGGAGTATTTATCTGCGCCTGGAAATTCAACAGGGGTTGCAGGTACTCGGCAAACTCTTGGCTGAAAGCACCTGCGGAGGGCGGGTATGAAGTAGCTAAAATATTGAGCGAATGCGCGGTTGTGACCTCGACTTGCTTATTCAGTCCGAGGTTGGAAAGGGATTTATATACGGTCTGCATCGCCGGGAGGAGATAAGGCATCCATTGGGTATTGTCAGGGTCGAGCACTTCGTTACCAACCACGATGCAGGTGATCCGGGTTTGGGCGATGTAAGGCTGGACGTGCTGTTGGATCCAATCTTGGGCGTTGACGGGATTGGTCATATTCTGGAGATCCCCATTGCCTAGACCTATGATGAAGTCGACATTGGAATTGGAAAACGCGAGGAGGACATTCGGATCTGCATCATACAACTTTACTCTGCTGATGTTGAGGGATCCGAGGAGCGAGGACACGCGAGAAGGTGAGGGCAGGTTGTTCGCTATTTGGCCATAATTAATCCCGAACTGGACGCCCGTGGTTCGAATTGCACAATCTGGAACACAAAGGGAATAAAACAGAGTCAGAACCAGAAACACATAAAATTGAAGAGACAGAGATCACCAGAAAACTATTCAAACCGTTAAACCAGAATCTCCAAA
>JAGVVM010008574.1:0-14067 GCA_019149425.1 Psidium friedrichsthalianum
TTAGGTGCAAGCTCTTGCCACCGATTCGAGGTAATTGCGATTTTGTGAGGGTATGGTCGAATTGTGGGTCAAATTCAGGAAGGAGACTATCAATATGGCGTCGAATGTTCCACAGGGAATGGTTTACTTCGGAGACATTGCTGTGCAAGGGTACGGCGCACCTCGTTGTTCATTTTTATGATTCGAGTACTTTTAATGATAGTATTGCTGTTCATAATTTGCAACAGATATGAGTCTCCAAGCACCTCCACTGTTCTCTATGATAATGGAGGTGAAGAGCTTTTTAGAGCCCCTTTGGATTTCCAACTGGTGGGTCAGATTAAGAAACAAAAAGGTGTGGAGGGTATCTCCTTTTGGATGCCTCAAGCTCCACTGGGCTATGTTTCCTTAGGTTGTGTTGCCTCCAAGAGCATACCAAAGCAACATGATTTCAGTGCTTTGAGATGCATTCGCAGTGATATGGTCAGTGGGGATCAATTCTCAGAAGAAAGTTTGTGGGATACATCTGGTACCAAAATTAAGACAGAACCATTCAGCATTTGGGCAATTGGTAATGAATTGGGAACCTTTATTGTACGTAGTGGCTTCAAGAAGCCTCCACGAAGATTTGCCTTGAAGCTGGCTGATTTGGCAAACGGTTTAGACGATACTGTCATTGATGCGGAAATCAAAACTTTCTCTGCAGCACTCTTTGATGATTATGGTGGGCTGGTGAGATCTCTTATGCCAAGTATCTTCAAGACTGCTCAGTTAACCTAATTGCAATGGAAGCACTGCCATATAAGTCATGATCATTTGCTAGATATGAGAATTTTCTATATCAAGGGCCGATACTTACAGAGTTGGGGCTCTTGCGAAGCGTCAATCACAGGAGCTCCTTGGCTTGAAGTTCAAGGAGCCTCGATTCCTAAAATTAGTTAGATCATTAGATATACCTAAGGGAAATTTGAAAGACATGCATGCCAATATATTCAAGTTGGAAGGGCAGCCTACTAGCCTTATTTTGAGACTTGTTCTTAAGGTGATATTGACATCCCATTCAAGCTTCTAAAGATGGGAGGGAAGAGAAACTGATGTCATTTCTTGCAGACAACTAAAAAGCCTGCATTTCCTCCGGGCTTTCTTCCTCATTACCCACCCTCCTTCCTCCCTCTCTGTCTGAAGAACCCCGTTTGCTTTGTCTGTGTGTGCCTCTAAAATGACATTGCTGCTTGAAACACTGTTGTCCCTACTTGTATTTGTCCGTACTTGTATATGCATTTTAGATTAAACTATATTTTCCATATAGTCTCAGTTTACTAATTAATGTATTACTGAACTTTTGCAGATGGTTCCCCTGTTTAACGTATCTCTAAGTGGATTAGGATTCAGCCTACATGGAAGAGAAAAGTGTGTAAAATCCACTGCCAGCTTCTCCTTGAATGTTAGATCATACAATGATAAATACGAAGCGTGGGAGCCACTGGTTGAGCCTGTTGATGGGTTCCTAAGGTTAGCCATGTTGTACTGCATGTAATCATGACACTGTTTTAATAACAGTTGGGACGAGAAGTGCAACCTGTCTGACCAAGACCGGCCTGGCCTCCTGTGAGGTTCAAAACCTTATTTAGTTTGAGGTCAGAACCAGTCATAACCAGCCAACAGTCAATACTATTTTTGGTACACCGAATCATATCAGAGAATTTTACTTAAGACTTTGTAAAGGAGAAGGGTTGCTGAGACTCTGATTCGAACACCTGCACCCACAGATGAAATTCAGGCGCTCACTAACTTTGCCGAGCATCCACACCTGCTTATTGGATGGAAAATAAGTCATTTAAAACTCCATTACTTCCTTTTCTGAAAAGATATAGCTATAGAATTCACAAGAGTTGAACCCACATTTTTGAAGAGAAAATTATGCACCTTTGCCAGCTGAGTTGAAGAATTTCTTTCATTAATGTATTGCATAATACGTACACACACACATAAGTTTTAATTAATTATCTTAACCGATCCTATTTGAACTGATCAGTTGGTCGGCCATCCGTATGGCCGCCCATATGTTGTTAAAAACACGGGTGTCAATCAATGGCAATAGAGAAATTAGACTGATCATGTATGGTCCCATTCAGTTGTGTGTAGAAACTATGATAACATGTTGATTTTTTCGCATGAAAAATGTTGATTTTTTTGCATGATCAAAGGGATGGCCTGAGTATATTGTCTATATGGTCTTAATTCTCATCTTGTTTTTGGCCGTGAATGAGTCATACATTTGGAGAATAAGAATCAAACAAGTGGATTCTTCAGCAAGCTCAGTACAAAGAACTGTAGTACTGTGATATCCTGAGCAACCTTTAAAATAAATGATGCAAAAAAGGAGGGGTAATTGTCTCCCTGACCTGCGACATCATAAGGAGAGGGATCATCTATATTGGTCCTCTTTCCCAATTATTGAACATCTTATAGCACTGCAATTCTTCATTTTGTGTCCTGGCGCCCAAAGAACGTCTTAATCTAAGTTGTTTTTTCCCCTTTGGGGGAAAAGTAGTTCAGTTTTTGTTCAACAGTTCTTGGTCCTCTTTGCCTCCTCATCGCTGTTATTAAAGCATTCTCACACTCGAGAGCAATATGATCTTCAGTAGTTTCCTTCGAACTAATGCTGCTTTATGGTCTGCTGTAGATACCAATACGATCTGAATGCCCCTGGTGCAGCTTCTCAATTACGTATTACTTCTAGAAGAGATTTCAATCTAAATGTCTCTGTATCCAATGCCAATATGATCATTCAAGCTTATGCAAGCTGGAGCAATCTAAGCCATGTTCATAAATCCAATCAAGAAATAGTATTCCCTTTCATTAATATATTTTCTTTCTTCTTTTTCACATATTTAATGTTTGCTCCTCTGACGAACCTTCTGACCAGATTCTCTGTTTTCTTTTTCGTGGAAGAAGCAGCAGAAAGAAGAAGCAGTTTCTTCAACTTTTGGGGGAGGATCCATTATAGGTGTTCATCACAAGAGAGATTTCTTCATCATCCCACGGAATAAAATTGGCCAGGATATTTTTATTCGCGCTACAGAAATCAGGGGACTTGACAATATTATTAGGATGCCATCTGGGGATATGAAGCCACTCAAAGTTCCTGTATTGAAGAATATGTTAGATTCTCATATGAACGGAAAACTTGGAGGAAAAGTCAGAGCCATGGTGACTGTACTGGTGGCAGATGCACAGGTTAATGTCTTCTACCATCTTTATGCCATGGGTTGCTGACCTTGAGTTTAAAATAAGTATCTATCCCATCAATGAGAAAGAAAATTTGACTGATTGACCAGATATGATGTTTGTCAATCCACAAGGGGAACTTGCACCGTCAGGAAGGAATTTATTGTTGAGAGAAAAAAAACTGAATTGAATGCTTGGTTACGTCAATGTGACCCCAAGCTATCTATTTATAATAAAGCCAAAAAAGCCAAGAATTACAATATTGCCCTTATTGCTACTATTCATAAAATAATAAAGAGAATAGACAAATATGCCCCCATCGTCCAAAGACTCAACACTCCCCCTCAAGTTGGAGCATAAATATCACACATGCCCAACTTGACTAAAATAGGATAAAACGATTTACTCCCTATTCCTTTAGTAAAGACATCAGCAAGTTGATCACCGGACTGAACAAAAGGCATACAAATTAATCCACTCTCCAACTTCTCCTTGATGAAGTGTCTGTCAATCTCCACATGTTTGTACGGTTATGTTGTATAGGATTGTGAGCAATACTAATGGCTGCCTTATTATCACAAAATAACATCATAGGAAGATGAACGGATACACCAAGATCTTCAAGTAATCCTTTAAGCCATAACAATTCACAAACTCCCTGTGCCATCGCACGAAACTCTGCTTCAGCACTAGATCGAGCAACCGCATTCTGCTTTTTGCTGCGCCAAGTCACAAGATTTCCTCCGTTGATAACGACCTTTATCCACTGGATCACCATCTTTTTCTCGAAGACGAGTATTGGCTTCAATAGGTGTATCAGAGGGATGATATCCCAATAACCCCACTTCTGTTAAAAGATCAAGGACATACTTCCTTTGGGATAGAAAGATACCTTTGAAGATCGAGCAACTTCAATCCCAAGAAAGTACCGAAGCTTTCCAAGATCTTTTATCTCGAACTCTTGTCCAAGAAACTTCTTCAACTGGTTGATCTCATCAGTATCATTTCCTGTGACAACAATGTCATCTACATAGACAACGAGAATAGTGATTTTAGTACCTGCTTTCTTCACAAACAAAGTATGATCAGCATTGCTCTGTTTATACCCAACAGAGACCATAGCTCTCTGAAACCTACCAAACCAGGCTCGAGGTGATTGCTTTAAACCATAAAGTGCACGTTTCAACTTGCACACTTTACCTTGAGTTTTGTCACAGGAAAAACCTAGAGGAATCTCCATATACACTTCCTCTTCCAACTCTCCATGAAGAAAGGCATTTTTCAAATCTAACTGCTGAAGATCCCATCCCTGGTTAACAGCACATGAAAGTAGCACTCGAAGAGTATTCAACTTGGCAACAGGAGCAAAGGTTTCTTGATAGTCAATCCCAAAAGTCTAAGTAAATCCCTTTGCTACTAATCGTGCTTTATATCTGTCCACAGTACCATCCATCTTTTGTTTGACTACAAACACCCACTTACATCCTACCGGTTTTTTTCCAGGAGGAAGAACAACAAGATCCCACGTGTCATTCTTTTTCAAAGCATACATCTCTTCCACCATTGCTATTTTCCACTTCTCATCTGCAAAAGCTTCCCGCCAATTTTGTGGAATAGAAACAGAAGATAGAGAAGACACAAAAGTACGATAAGAGCTAGACATAGAGTCATATGAGACAAACTGAGATATAGGGTGTTGGGTACAAGTTCTAGTACCCTTTCGAAGTGCAATAGGAAGATCAGAAGAGGAAGCCTTACCAAAAGTAGCAGAATCCGGATCCGGAGATGATGACTGAATAGGCAATGTATCAGTGGTCTTAACCTGCTTGTTGGTAGTGGGCTCCCTACGATGATATGTCTTCAATGTCTTACTACTATCAATAGTTTGCCTAATAGATGTGGGAATAGACTCCCCCTGAAGTGGTTGATTTGTTATCTCCCCCTGTGGTACTGTACTATTTTCTTCTTGTGTTGTATTGTTCTCCTCTTGGGAAGGAGGAGAAACATCAGAGACTATCGGAGAAGAAGGGTAAGTAATATCCACAGGAGCATCCAGAGTGGGGAAAGGAAACACCTCTACACTAGGACACTCCCCCTGAAGAGGTGGAGCTGAATAATAAGAATTAGACTCGTGAAAAACCACATCCATAGATAAAATGGTGCGCCTAGAAGGAGGATGATAACACTTATAACCCTTTTGAGTAGCTGAATACCCAAGAAAAATGCAGCGGAGACCACGAGGTTCCAGCTTACTCTTAGACGCAGTGTTGCGGGCATAACAAACACAACCAAAAATTTTTGGGGTAAGAATAAAAGTTGATGATCCCTGCGAAACATCAATAGGTATGCGAAAATCAAGAATTCTAGTAGGCATCCGATTTATTAAATAGGCAGCGGTTAAGATAGCATCACTCCAATATTGAGCTGGGACATGACGAGCAAACATAAGAGACCTAGCGACCTCTAACAAATGTCGGTTCTTTCTTTCGGCAACACCATTTTGTGCTGGGGTATCAACACAACTGGTCTGATGAATAATGCCATGATCAAAGAGATATTGTTGAAATTGACCTTCAGTGTATTCAGTGCCATTGTCACTGCGAAGAATTTTCAAAGTGGCATTGAACTGAGTCTGGACCATTTTGTGAAAATTTTGAAAACAATGAAAAACGTCACTCTTGTGTTTCAACAAATAAACCCAAGTTGTACGAGAATGAAAATCGATAAAAGTGACAAACCAGCGATGACCGGAAATAGAAGTATGTCGGGAAGGACCCCACACGTCAGTATGAATCACATGAAAAGGGAAACGGCTTTTATTATTTGAAGATAGATATGTTGAACGAGTTTGTTTAGCCAAAACACAGGCTTCACAAAAAAACTCATTCTTATTACAAGCCGAAACGAGATTAGGAAAAACTTTTTCTAAAGTTCCTAAAGGGGGATGACCTAATCTGCAGTGCCACTGGTGGAGATCTGTCAATGCTGAATTAACTTGATAGGGCATAGAAGACAAGTAGAAGTAGAGACCCTACTACCCTCGAGCAGATAAAGACCACCATCCAATCTACCATATCCAATCTCCTTCTCCGTTACCATATCCTAAAAAACACAATAAGAAGGAAAGAAGGTTACTTTGCAGTTTAAATCTCGAGTCAAACTACTGATAGAAAGGAGATTAGTAGAGAATAATGGGATATGTAAAACAGAAGATAATGAAAGAGTGGGAGAACAATTGATGGATCCTTTTCCAGCAATGGAAGAAAGGGTTCCATCAGCTACACGCACTTTGTCTCTGCCGGAAGTAGGAGTATATTGCTGAAAGAGACTAGAAGAACCTGTCATGTGATCTGTAGCCCCTGTATCAATGATCCATGGGCTGGAAACAACAGATGTATTAAACCCCCCAAAGAAGATACCTGAAGTGGCTATGTTTGAAATAGAAGGAGAAGACGAATTGGCAATTGTGGAGGAGGCAGCAGTAGAAGCTTTCAGTAGACGTCGAAATGCTTGAAGTTCTTCCTGGGATAAACCGATATCAGTAGTAGGTGTAGTAGGAACAGCTTCAGTATGGTTTGCCTTGTTTTTTCCCTTTCTTTGAGCCCTTTGTGCCTCAAAATCTGCAGGTTTTCCATGTAACTTCCAGCAGGTAGCCTTAGTGTGATACGGCCTATGAGTTCACACTTCACAACCTCCTTAGAGGTATCAGATCAAAAGGACGAACCAGATTTGGCAATAGTGCCAGCACTAGTTTGTAGAGCAGATTGATCAACAGTAGGGGGATGAAGCATTGCTGTCCTGCGGCTTTCTTCAGAGTGAACTAGGGCATAGGACTGTTCCAGAGTAGGGAATGGAGACCGGCTGAGGACTTGAACACGTATCTGATCATATTCAATATTTAATCCTGCCAAGAAATCATAAACTCTGATCTTGTCCACATGCCTCTTGTAGGCAGCAACATCCGCATCATTGGTTGGGTGATAATCGGCATAATGATCTAGCTCTTGCCACAAACTTCGAAGCTCAGCATAATATTGAGATATAGTCATCTCCTTCTGAGTGGTGTCATGAACCTTTTTCGAAGTTCATACACCTGTGCATCATTCCCAAGTTGACCATAAGTATCCCTTGCAGCCGACCAAATCTGTGCCGCGGTATCAAGAAGCAAATATCCCTTTGCAATATGTGACTGCATTGAGTTAAGCAAGAAAGACATTATCAAAGCGTCGTTTGAGATCCACTTTTCCTGAGTAGTACCTGATGTAACTGGCCTCGCAGAAGTGCCGTTGATATGTCCCGTAAGCCCTCGGCCTGCGATGGTCAAGAATGCCGATCGAGACCATATCAAATAATTTGTGCCGTCAAGCTTCACAGGCATCGCAGCAAAATTAATATAATCTATACGGCCATCTCCTGGAGGTCTAGAGCTCACAGTTGAATCCTCAGACGACATTGTGTCTCAAATTCGACTCGAAGAGTGTAAACGGAGAAATCAAGCCACCAAAGTTGCCAAAAAAAGGCCAAATTTTGATGGAAGCCTTTGGTAATAGGTTGAAGTTGTCCTCCAAGAAAAAAACCAATCAGATCAAGGGAAGGAAAAAATCAAATTTTTTTCCAGGGTTTCGAAAACCTGAAAAAAAAATTCGATAATTCTGATTTTTTTCCCAAAGAATCCAAAAAAAAATATATGGTGGTCCACGAACTGCAGTACTTGGTCTTCACACACGAGAGGATAGTCCAGCGGCAAGGCCAAAACAAATCTCAGTTCAATTGAGATTGTTTGTGCCTTGCCGCTGGACTATCCTCTCGTGTGTGAAGACCAAAGTACTGCAGTTCGTGGACCACCATATATTTTTTTTTGGATTCTTTGGGAAAAAATCAGAATTATCGAATTTTTTTTTCAGGTTTTCGAAACCCTGGAAAAAAATTTGATTTTTTCCTTCCCTTGATCTGATTTGGTTTTTTTCTTGGAGGACAACTTCAACCTATTACCAAAGGCTTCCATCAAAATTTGGCCTTTTTTGGCAACTTTTGGTGGCTTGATTTCTCCGTTTACACTCTTCGAGTCGAATTTTGAGACACAATGTCGTCTGAGGATTCAACTGTGAGCTCTAGACCTCCAGGAGATGGCCGTATAGATTATATTAATTTTGCTGCGATGCCTGTGAAGCTTGACGGCACAAATTATTTGATATGGTCTCGATCGGCATTCTTGACCATCGCAGGCCGAGGGCTTACGGGACATATCAACGGCACTTCTGCGAGGCCAGTTACATCAGGTACTACTCAGGAAAAGTGGATCTCAAACGACGCTTTGATAATGTCTTTCTTGCTTAACTCAATGCAGTCACATATTGCAAAGGGATATTTGCTTCTTGATACCGCGGCACAGATTTGGTCGGCTGCAAGGGATACTTATGGTCAACTTGGGAATGATGCACAGGTGTATGAACTTCGAAAAGGTTCATGACACCACTCAGAAGGAGATGACTATATCTCAATATTATGCTGAGCTTCGAAGTTTGTGGCAAGAGCTAGATCATTATGCCGATTATCACCCAACCAATGATGCGGATGTTGCTACCTACAAGAGGCATGTGGACAAGATCAGAGTTTATGATTTCTTGGCAGGATTAAATATTGAATATGATCAGATACGTGTTCAAGTCCTTAGCCGGTCTCCATTCCCTACTCTGGAACAGTCCTATGCCCTAGTTCACTCTGAAGAAAGCCGCAGGACAGCAATGCTTCATCCCCCTACTGTTGATCAATCTGCTCTACAAACTAGTGCTGGCACTATTGCCAAATCTGGTTCGTCCTTTTGATCTGATACCTCTAAGGAGGTTGTGAAGTGTGAACTCATAGGCCGTATCACACTAAGGCTACCTGCTGGAAGTTACATGGAAAACCTGCAGATTTTGAGGCACAAAGGGCTCAAAGAAGGGAAAAAACAAGGCAAACCATACTGAAGCTGTTCCTACTACACCTACTACTGATATCGGTTTATCCCAGGAAGAACTTCAAGCATTTCGACGTCTACTGAAAGCTTCTACTGCTGCCTCCTCCACAATTGCCAATTCGTCTTCTCCTTCTATTTCAAACATAGCCACTTCAGGTATCTTCTTTGGGGGGTTTAATACATCTGTTGTTTCCAGCCCATGGATCATTGATACAGGGGCTACAGATCACATGACAGGTTCTTCTAGTCTCTTTCAGCAATATACTCCTATTTCCGGCAGAGACAAAGTGCGTGTAGCTGATGGAACCCTTTCTTCCATTGCTGGAAAAGGATCCATCAATTGTTCTCCCACTCTTTCATTATCTTCTGTTTACATATCCCATTATTCTCTACTAATCTCCTTTCTATCAGTAGTTTGACTCGAGATTTAAACTGCAAAGTAACCTTCTTTCCTTCTTATTGTGTTTTTCAGGATATGGTAACGGAGAAGGAGATTGGATATGGTAGATTGGATGGTGGTCTTTATCTGCTCGAGGGTAGTAGGGTCTCTACTTCTACTTGTCTTCTATGCCCTATCAAGTTAATTCAGCATTGACAGATCTCCACCAGTGGCACTGCAGATTAGGTCATCCCCCTTTAGGAACTTTAGAAAAAGTTTTTCCTAATCTCGTTTCGGCTTGTAATAAGAATGAGTTTTTTTGTGAAGCCTGTGTTTTGGCTAAACAAACTCGTTCAACATATCTATCTTCAAATAATAAAAGCCGTTTCCCTTTTCATGTGATTCATACTGACGTGTGGGGTCCTTCCCGACATACTTCTATTTCCGGTCATCGCTGGTTTGTCACTTTTATCGATTTTCATTCTCGTACAACTTGGGTTTATTTGTTGAAACACAAGAGTGACGTTTTTCATTGTTTTCAAAATTTTCACAAAATGGTCCAGACTCAGTTCAATGCCACTTTGAAAATTCTTCGCAGTGACAATGGCACTGAATACACTGAAGGTCAATTTCAACAATATCTCTTTGATCATGGCATTATTCATCAGACCAGTTGTGTTGATACCCCAGCACAAAATGGTGTTGCCGAAAGAAAGAACCGACATTTGTTAGAGGTCGCTAGGTCTCTTATGTTTGCTCGTCATGTCCCAGCTCAATATTGGAGTGATGCTATCTTAACCGCTGCCTATTTAATAAATCGGATGCCTACTAGAATTCTTGATTTTCGCATACCTATTGATGTTTCGCAGGGATCATCAACTTTTATTCTTACCCCAAAATTTTTGGTTGTGTTTGTTATGCCCGCAACACTGCGTCTAAGAGTAAGCTGGAACCTCGTGGTCTCCGCTGCATTTTTCTTGGGTATTCAGCTACTCAAAAGGGTTATAAGTGTTATCATCCTCCTTCTAGGCGCACCATTTTATCTATGGATGTGGTTTTTCACGAGTCTAATCCTTATTATTCAGCTCCACCTCTTCAGGGGGAGTGTCCTAGTGTAGAGGTGTTTCCTTTCCCCACTCTGGATGCTCCTGTGGATATTACTTACCCTTCTTCTCCGATAGTCTCTGATGTTTCTCCTCCTTCCCAAGAGGAGAACAATACAACACAAGAAGAAAATAGTACAGTACCACAGGGGGAGATAACAAATCACCACTTCAGGGGGAGTCTATTCCCACATCTATTAGGCAAACTATTGATAGTAGTAAGACATTGAAGACATATCATCGTAGGGAGCCCACTACCAACAAGCAGGTTAAGACCACTGATACATTGCCTATTCAGTCATCATCTCCGGATCCGGATTCTGCTACTTTTGGTAAGGCTTCCTCTTCTGATCTTCCTATTGCACTTCGAAAGGGTACTAGAACTTGTACCCAACACCCTATATCTCAGTTTGTCTCATATGACTCTATGTCTAGCTCTTATCGTACTTTTGTGTCTTCTCTATCTTCTGTTTCTATTCCACAAAATTGGCGGGAAGCTTTTGCAGATGAGAAGTGGAAAATAGCAATGGTGGAAGAGATGTATGCTTTGAAAAAGAATGACACGTGGGATCTTGTTGTTCTTCCTCCTGGAAAAAACCGGTAGGATGTAAGTGGGTGTTTGTAGTCAAACAAAAGATGGATGGTACTGTGGACAGATATAAAGACGATTAGTAGCAAAGGGATTTACTCAGACTTTTGGATTGACTATCAAGAAACCTTTGCTCCTGTTGCCAAGTTGAATACTCTTCGAGTGCTACTTTCATGTGCTGTTAACCAGGGATGGGATCTTCAGCAGTTAGATTTGAAAAATGCCTTTCTTCATGGAGAGTTGGAAGAGGAAGTGTATATGGAGATTCCTCTAGGTTTTTCCTGTGACAAAACTCAAGGTAAAGTGTGCAAGTTGAAACGTGCACTTTATGGTTTAAAGCAATCACCTCGAGCCTGGTTTGGTAGGTTTCAGAGAGCTATGGTCTCTGTTGGGTATAAACAGAGCAATGCTGATCATACTTTGTTTGTGAAGAAAGCAGGTACTAAAATCACTATTCTCGTTGTCTATGTAGATGACATTGTTGTCACAGGAAATGATACTGATGAGATCAACCAGTTGAAGAAGTTTCTTGGACAAGAGTTCGAGATAAAAGATCTTGGAAAGCTTCGGTACTTTCTTGGGATTGAAGTTGCTCGATCTTCAAAGGTATCTTTCTATCCCAAAGGAAGTATGTCCTTGATCTTTTAACAGAAGTGGGGTTATTGGATGTCATCCCTCTGATACACCTATTGAGGCCAATACTCGTCTTCGAGAAAAAGATGGTGATCCAGTGGATAAAGGTCGTTATCAACGGAGGAAATCTTGTGACTTGGCGCAGCAAAAAGCAGAATGCGGTTGCTCGATCTAGTGCTGAAGCAGAGTTTCGTGCGATGGCACAGGGAGTTTGTGAATTGTTATGGCTTAAAGGATTACTTGAAGATCTTGGTGTATCCGTTCATCTTCCTATGATGTTATTTTGTGATAATAAGGCAGCCATTAGTATTGCTCACAATCCTATACAACATGACCGTACAAAACATGTGGAGATTGACAGACACTTCATCAAGGAGAAGTTGGAGAGTGGATTAATTTGTATGCCTTTTGTTCAGTTCGGTGATCAACTTGCTGATGTCTTTACTAAAGGAATAGGGAGTAAATCGTTTTATCCTATTTTAGTCAAGTTGGGCATGTGTGATATTTATGCTCCAACTTGAGGGGGAGTGTTGAGAGTCTTTGGACGATGGGGGCATATTTGTCTATTTTCTTTATTATTTTATGAATAGTAGCAATAAGGGCAATATTGTAATTCTTGGCCTTTTTGGCTTTATTATAAATAGATAGCTTGGGGTCACATTGACCTAACCAAGCATTCATTCAGTTTTTTTTCTCTCAACAATAAATTCCTTCCTGACGGTGCAAGTTCCCCTTGTGGATTGACAAACATCATATCTGGTCAATCAGTCAAATTTTCTTTCTCATTGATGGGATAGATACTTATTTTAAACTCGAGGTCAGCAACCCATGGCATAAAGATGGTAGAAGACATTAACCTGTGCATCTGCCACCAGTACAGTCACCATGGCTCTGACTTTTCCTCCAAGTTTTCCGTTCATATGAGAATCTAACATATTCTTCAATACAGGAACTTTGAGTGGCTTCATATCCCCAGATGGCATCCTAATAATATTGTCAAGTCCCCTGATTTCTGTAGCGCGAATAAAAATATCCTGGCCAATTTTATTCCGTGGGATGATGAAGAAATCTCTCTTGTGATGAACACCTATAATGGATCCTCCCCAAAAGTTGAAGAAACTGCTTCTTCTTTCTGCTGCTTCTTCCACGAAAAAGAAAACAGAGAATCTGGTCAGAAGGTTCGTCAGAGGAGCAAACATTAAATATGTGAAAAAGAAGAAAGAAAATATATTAATGAAAGGGAATACTATTTCTTGATTGGATTTATGAACATGGCTTAGATTGCTCCAGCTTGCATAAGCTTGAATGATCATATTGGCATTGGATACAGAGACATTTAGATTGAAATCTCTTCTAGAAGTAATACGTAATTGAGAAGCTGCACCAGGGGCATTCAGATCGTATTGGTATCTACAGCAGACCATAAAGCAGCATTAGTTCGAAGGAAACTACTGAAGATCATATTGCTCTCGAGTGTGAGAATGCTTTAATAACAGCGATGAGGAGGCAAAGAGGACCAAGAACCGTTGAACAAAACTGAACTACTTTTCCCCAAAGGGGAAAAAACAACTTAGATTAAGACGTTCTTTGGGCGCCAGGACACAAAATGAAGAATTGCAGTGCTATAAGATGTTTGTTGGATTTATTATTTTAGAATATTAGCAAGTTGGGGTTAATTATGTATTTGTACTAGGCTTATACCTAAGCCTATAAGTACTTGTTTTTGTTATTAGAAATAAATTCATTGCTCTTTTATCACTAACATGGTATCAGAGCCTCTTCTCTAAAACCCTAACCCTCAGTCGTCAACCCACCTCAGCCGCCGGCCGCGACCCGTGTGGTCGGCCAACTCGCTCGGCCACGGCCCGTGCTCCCGCCAAGTTCGTCGGCCACGACCGTGCGATCGGCCACTTCGCTCGGCCACGGCCCGTGAGCTCGGCCACTTCGATCGGCCACTCCCGTGCGCTCGGCCACTTCTCTCGGCCACCTCCCGGCGACCAGACCAGAACAGCCCCCGACGACCCCCGACCATCCCCGACCCCCCCGACGACCCCACCCAGCCCTGAGACTCTCGACGACCCCCCGGCGACCTCCCAATGACCTGAAAGTGTTAGATTGGCTGAACGATGTTTGCTGAGTTCGTGAATTTGGTGTTCTGTGGTTGAATTAGTGATAAGTTAGAGGTTTTTTTGTT
>JAGVVM010008575.1:0-18794 GCA_019149425.1 Psidium friedrichsthalianum
AGTTGTGGTTGGTTTTTTTTGTTTTTATTTATTTTATGTGTATCGTTGTTTTTTCATAGGTGATCTAATTATGCACTTCCTACGGTCTACAACTAACAGTATTTTCCATAAATTTTTTCGTGGACATCTAGATTCAGTTTATTGTTTCTATTTTTGAAATCATATCCAATTACCTCCAAAATTTCAAACATCAGATGATATGGGTTTAATATACCACAAAATAAGTCGTCGACATGTGATCGATATACAGAATAGAGATTTGATAAGCGCAAAAATCAGTTATTTCTCGTGCAAAATAAACATATATGTAACGCAAAAAAAACTATTTTTCCGAACTAACATCATGTAAAACATCACAATAAACAGCGAAATAGTGATTGCAACAGTACTAAGATAACATTTGCTGAACAAGGCGATAGACTTACCTTACTCCGAACCATCATGCGTGTGTCGAGATGAAAAGATATTATACTTCGACTCTTCTAACCTTCTCTGCTATGTCAAAAATTAACATTACCTGCAACGAAATGGAAAAACACAAATGGCAAAAGAAACCATATTAGAAATGAAAAATAACCCGGTTCTATGTCAGAGGAAATATTGACGAAATCAATGACCACAGTACTAACAGGCCGGAAATCGACGAGTGGACCTCCAACACAATTTTGCTCACTCGATTCTCTCTATTTTCTCTCAATGCTTTTCTCCTTTCTCCTTCTTCAGAGGTTTCCTTCAAAGAAAGCTCTTCAAAGTTGTCCCCTTATAAAAGACATTTGAAGAACTTTAATGAAAAGTTTCACAGGAAGAATCACGCTTGGCATAGAAAGAATCATCTTTCTTGGCACTTTTTGCGCCGACGCGGAGAAATGGGGGACGTAGTACCGAAATTGACGCATAGACCTGAGGTCGCACGCAAAAAGGGAGTGGGGGAGCTGCTAGTTCGACAAGTGCCAAACTGGAGGGTGGGAGGGGGGTTGACCCCCTACCCTCGTGGGTTCCGGCACTGGTGGTGCCCAGAACGAGCTGCCATTTGGCAGGTAATGCGCCGAATAGGGCACGTTCGCAGTAAATTCCTGCCAGACAGGACCCCTAACTCATAAAATTTTGGTGACGGAACCTAAAATCATAAAATGCAATTTTTTAACCCCTAATCTTAAAAAAGCCCTCATTGTTAGCATCCTAAAAAAGTCAACTTTGATGTCGGAGTTAAAGATTACAAGAATTGATGACTTTAACCGTACATTGACCACGGCTTGAATGATATTAACTCGGATCAACGCAAATGAGAAAGTGCTAAACCAATGTTACAAAGAGGAATCTCTCAAGTCGAGCTGAAGTGATGAAGCACAGTCATCCACTAATAAATCAAGGCCGATATGTGCATGGATTGATTAATGGAACATATTTGGGTGTCGACAATGAGTAACCAATATGTTGACAACATATGTGATCTGATATTAACTGTGAATACTGTCAACAACAACACCAACATTGACCATGAGAAGTCAATCGGACTAGTTGATAAGGCGAGAACAGGTTTTTGCCCACCAATCGATAGTCAAGTCGAACGTTAGTCAAGTAAAAAAAACATTGACATTGATTCACGAAAGTTTGCTGAAATCAAATCGGCTGGAAGGGTAAAATAACAGGAACAGTTATGGGAGTCAAATGCTTAGGCGGAACAATTAACAAGTTGTTGATTGACAGTTTAGGAAGTACGGACACCCTCTGGAGGTCTTCGTGTTGCCAACATGAGTCCAACACGAGGTCGACGTATCGGACACACCACCAACAACACGCGAGTTCGGCTTCCGACACCACGCGAGAGAGAGTTGAGAGGGTGAAAACCCGATGCAGTGCGAGAGAGAACCAAGAGGGTGAGAGCGACACGGTGCTAGAGAGAGCCAAGAGGGCAACGTGGTTGACCCTATTAGGTGGAGTTTTTTTAAGAATTTTAGGTTTTTGATAAAATTACAGTCTTACCCCTAAAATTGTATGAGGTTGACGCGATTAGGGGTAAACTGTTTTAGAAAAAATTTATAGTTTTAGAATATTAGGTGGACACAATTAGATTTTGATAAATTTCACCCCTAAAATTTACGGTCTGAATGACTTGTTATATTTTATGGTATTATGTGAATTTATTTATTTTTTTTGACTTATTGTTATATGTTAAATTTAATGGTGGAATGTGGATTGCTTGTTTTTTTTTTCCCTCTAAGTTTTATGGATTATTGGAATATAATGTAGTTGAATTTGTCATTTTGAAAACAACGAACGATATAAACAAATGGTGGATTAATTTTCAGTGTAGATTCATTCTAGGATTTTTTTATTACTTATTTATTTGTGGATTTGAATCAACTTAATTTTATTGAAATAATATAAAATGATAATTTATCATGCATACAAAAATATGCATTTAATATGCAACGTGTCCCAATATATCGAAATTCTCTATTTTTTTAGCAATGACCATGTCAACGTGCCTTGTAGTGTCGTGTCGTATGTCGGTGTCGATGCTATATAAGTTGACAATTACAGTTAAGCACTATTTGCCCAAATAGCACCGATACCAACACGTCATTTCTCGAAAAAAAAAAAAAAGAGAATTTTGACATGTTGGAATACATTGTGTGTATATACACACATGATTGTAGACACCTAAATTTTGACTAAATTTTTCAGTCATTAATTTGCATAAAAATAAGGAAAACTAAAAATAATTAGTTCATCATTCATATTTAATTTTTGTCATTCATGCATGGGCTTAATTATCTGAATTGGGCCCGTTATGGAATATATACATGACGGTCGAAGTTCGCATAAAAGGGAAATTGGGCCTGATCTTGGATCACTCCTGTAGCCTGCAAAGAGAGCTCCTCACAGGTCACACCTCAACGCGAAGACGGAAACATGATGCTTCACATCCAGCGGGGGCATGGCGTGCATGCCCACAGTGCATGCACCGGTGAGAGAGAGAGAGAGAGGCATTATGCTCTTCTAGACAATATGGGAACCATGGAAGGAAGAGCATCGTGGGGAACCTCCCAGGCCACACCGCCATTGGAAATGTCAATAGCAGCAGCAAAAATCTTCGGCACCTGTCGGTCATGATTCATGAACCACATCAAGTTGATGACGTATTGGCTGAACTTTTGGTGAAATTTGATGTACTTTGGCCAAGCCAGCGATTTACATGGTTAATCTTCTCGACGTTAGGTTTTTGATTAAATGTTCATGATTAAAACTGGAATTTATTTAATTGAGCCGATGTGTTTAATTTGAGCTTAATTAAAGGGACTTGAGCTTAACTAAGTTAATGAAGTCCATGGGCCGGCAATTGACCATGCAGGAAAGGATTACACCTAATGTTATCCTATAAAAAGCTCTCAGTTTCAAGAGAGAGAGAGAACACAGAGAAGGAGAGGATTTCCACTTGAAGTCTTCGGCGGCCACACGTTCAGAGACAAGGTCTTCCACGTTGTTAAAGGAAGCAAAAGGGTGTGGAGATTCTGACAAGAAGGAGACAAAAGAAAATAAGACACACAAAGGCACTGGCGATGTTCTTTGTCCTGCAGGTTAATTGAGTCCGAGGAGCGCCAAGGTGTGACTTCTATCCGGACCGTGAACCACCTGACAGTCGAATCCACCAGTAAACTACGACCGTCATCCACGAGGTCTGCAAGCCGAGAGTCCCACCTCAAATTCGGAATGTAATCCTTGGAAGATTAGGTAAAGTTTTTATCTTGAAGCTTGATATTCAGTTGCTTAATTTGGGGATATTTCGCATATTGTGAATTTTGCATGTCATGGCACAAGTTGCATTTTTATGCATATTTTGAGTATCTTGCATAAGGTGGCTATTTTTCAAAATATAGGCTGATTAGGGAATTTTTCTTTCTTAATTCGTAACTTATCATATAATAAATAAAAAGTCCATCTTTGTTGGGAGATCCTGATTGAAGATCTGATTGAAGATACTTCGACTGATTGAAGATCATGTACAGAGATTTCCGATGATTGATTGTGTATTCTTGAGAAGAAAATAATCATGTTTATTTCTTTCCTTCTTTTCTATTTTTCTTACACTATAAATGTACAGTGTTACAATACACAGAAATAGAAGAGAGATTTTCCTCGAAACTTTGTTCTTGTTCCCTATCTTTCATGGTATCAGAGCTTTTTCAGATCCTAGCCTAGCTTCCGCCATTTTTTCTTTGCTTTCTCTTGTTGCTGAAATTCACCTGCAAAACTAAGTTAGAACCATATATTAACTTTCGTTTACCATGAAGAACAAGCACAACTCACCGAGGCAAGCCAAGACCGCTCCGGAGTTGATGATGCTGCCCCCGAAATCCTTGAAGATACCACTGTTGAGAGCACTCAAGTCACAGACGAACAACCCAATCCAGTTAATCTCTCTCAGGCTCAACCCGTCCAATGGCAGCATCATCAAATCAACCAGGGCCAACCCCTTTTGGGCCGGCCTACCCAATTGATGCACGTGCCAACCCATTCAGTCCCATGGTTTTATGGGCCTGCTCAACATTTTGGTCATCATTGCCTGAAAAAACACAAGGACATTCGCAGCCCGGGGGAGACCCACTAGCCAGATTTGGGGCAAACTCAACCCTCGAGCCCAATTTTTCGCATGCGGGGCAAATACCAAACCCAGATATGACGACGGGCTTTGGGGCGGGTCCATACCCGAATCCATACCCGATTCTTCCACCCGGCTACCAAACCGCCTACCCTTATCCTTTTGGGATCGGCGGCGGCAGCCGGCCAGAGATCGGAGACCCACTGTACACCTCACCGGCCGATGGACCTAAACTGAGACTCATCAGCCATCAGCTGGCAGGGCCAGAACACTACTCAACTTGGGCAAGGGACCTCCGGCAAGCCTTAGTCACAAAAGATAAAGACGGTTTCCTTGACGGCACCGTACCGATCCCGACTGACGAGCGACAGGGTCGGCACTAGCGATGGTGCAATCAACTTGTACGCCAATGGATCGGTAATTGCCTTACGGCCGAAGTGGCCGCTAGATTACCACCGACCGAAGACGCGAAAACCATGTGGGCGAATATACAAGAAATGTACGGAAAGCTCGATCAAGCGAAACTTTACTCACTAACACAGGCTCTCTCAGATCTCAGACAAGGAAACCAGTCCATGACAAGCACTTTCAACTGATTATCTGCACTATGGAACGAGATTGAAGCCGCCAAAGAAACCCTCGTCGGGCCAGAAGAAATGCTTCGGTAATACCAAGAAATACGCGATCGAGAGAAGGCCACAAGATTTTTGCTAGTACTGAACGAGGAGTACTCACCTTTTCGAACCCAGATCCTTGCAATGGACCACCGCCAAACCTTCGGCGAATTTTTCAGTTGGTTGCTCAAGACTGTCGCGACCCTCCCGAGAAGGGATGAGGGCTAATGGATTGCTAGGCCCATTTTTGAAATCTGGGCTTCGCACGGGCCCTCCCAGGCCCATACCAAATCGCGTCAGGGAATTTTAAATCGATGTCGACCTTAGTGTGGTCGGGTGACATGTGATCAGTGTGCATGCCATCGGAGTCGCCACCAATTATTTATTGGAGGGTATGATCGGAAACTCTATCGAGCAATTGGGAGAAATCGTTCAATTCTGCGAAAACCAGAGATTGGATTCAGGGACTTAGTTACGCCGATATTTCTATCGACGCCCTTTCGGTACCTATGTTGAGTGATTTTCCTATTCTAAGGAGTTCATGCAGGCGAGATTGGGTAAGGTAGGCTCTGAAAGTCTAAAGGGTTCATGCAAATGGGAGTATCTATCCTATCAATCACAATCATAGAAATAAATGCGCAATCAGGGAATCAATTCAAAGAGAAGTCACATCAAAAGTAGTCAAAACAAGCAACGGGGAGTCCTAGAAGTCGAGGAAACACACCAATTAGGTTCGAGGGTGATTCGGGATGATTTGGAATGATTTGGGTCAGATTGACCAAAGGGGCAAAATGGTCATTTTGGAAGGCTCGGGAAGTCCTAAAATGTGAAATTAGGTCAAACCAGTTGAATGTGGCTTTTCTCTAACTTTCACGAATTTTGGAAATTTTTCTGGGTTTTTCTTGATATTTTTTAGAATTTTCTAAGACTTTCTAAGGGCTTTCCTATTTTTTGGAACACTTTCTATATTTTCTGGGATTTTTATTTTTTATTCTCTAAATTTTCTCTATATTTTAAAACATTTTCTACATTTTCTAACAAATTTTCCAAATTTTTCTAAAGTTTTTATGATTTTTAATTACTATATTTCCTATCTTTCTACGATTCCCGAATTTTCCTAATTGTTTAAACTTCTTTTTTATTATTATTATTTTTTATTATCATTTATTATTTATTATATTATTTTTATGTTATTATTATTATTATTATTATTATTTTATTATTTTTGAATTTTTTTAATTTATTTTTATTAATATTTATTCATTTTATTTATCTATTATTTATTACTATTTGTTACCCTATATTTTTCTCGATTTTTAATTTTATTTATTTTTATTTTTATTTTATTTTTATTCTATTTTGATTTATTTTTTATTTATGTTTTTATATTTTTATTTTAATTTATTATTTTATTATATTTTTATTCTATTATCGTTTTATTATTATTATATTTTTTGGAATTTTATTTACTTTTTAACATTTTATGAAAATTTTATTATTATTATTATTATTATTATTATTATTATTATTATTATTATTATTATCTATTTTTATTATCTATCTTTTTAGAATTTTTTATTATTATTTTACGGATTTTTTTGCTTTTTCGGGATTTTTTATTTATTTATTATGTATTTTAATTTTTTATTAATTTTTTAATTTTCCGGACCGGGTCGGGTCGACCCGGCCCACTTGACCCGAAGGCCCGAATCCGGAACCTCAACCTAAAACGACACAGTTTCGATTTTCATTGATTTTCTATTTTTCTAAATTTTTTTTATTGATTTCCCGATTTTTATTTTTTTATTGTTTGTTTTTTTATTTGTTTTACGGACCGGGTCGGATGGACACGGCCCAATAAAAAGCTCCGGCCCGAAGCCCATTGATCCGAATGACTGATCGCCCAAAACGACGTAGTTTTTGCCTGTATTTTTCGAATTTTCAAAATTTTAGAATTTTTATTAACTTTTCTTTTATTTCCCGCCTATATTTCATCCTACGGCCGCACACTCGCCACGTGTCTATATCTCAACCGCTCATCTCTCATACTGATTCTACGATCTAAATCAGGTCTGTAGCTAAATCCTGATCGTTCAACCGACATACCCGATCAACGGCCAAGATCGAACTCCGAAACTTGATCTCCGCCGTCCGTCGATATTTTCATTTTTTCTTATTTCTGAGAGCTAATTAGATAAATTGATTTTCGCAAATTTTATTCTCAGAATTGTACGATCATGACACGTGGCTTTCTCTTATCCGTTCGATCAAATTTGTTATTCAGTTTATTTGTTATAACGGAATAGCTGACGTGGCGTCCAACGTGGCAAGCCACGTCGGCGCCACGTCATCGTTGACCAAGTCAACAAAGGTTGACCCGGTCAACCTTCCACCGGAGAAAACGATCGGCGCCGGCGTTCCTTCGTTGGCGCCTCGTCGGAAGGCTTTTTCGACGCCAAAACACCCTAAACCTCGCGATTCCGACGTTGTATCGTATCTAAACACTCAAAAGGCCAACATATCTCAATTCCAGCCTAAAACCTGACCTAGATCATGCTAATCCCAACATATACAGTTTCGGTTCCAGCCACGATTCAACCTACCATTTTCATGCTAAAACTATAAACAAACACATCAACAAGCATCCAAAGAGGTAAAGGAGACTTACCTGGGTATCCATGGGGCTCGATAGCGTCTAGAATAGTCCGCGAACGTCACAGTGACCGAGAGTTCACGCGGCAAGCTCAGGCGGTTTTACGTGGTAAAAATGCGAGGGGAACACATATACAAGGTCAATGATGCACTAGGAGTGTTGTGGATCAAATTTTTCAAAGAAACTCACAGGAATGGGAAGTCCGCCATTGACGGACCTCCGTGAGCTCATCAATGGCGCTCACCTTCTCAGACGACGAAACGGCACACGAGTTGATTCTGGAGCTTCGTCGAGACCTCAGGAAGCTTGGAAGGTTGAGCTCGAGGCTTAGTTTCGCGCTGCGAGCTCCGGCAGGGCTGCTGAAGCTTCTCGGCCCAAAACCTTCACACCGGCGACGAAAACCCTCCTCTCGTCTCAATTCTTCTCTCTCTCTCTCTCCCTCCGTGCGTCTCCCTCTGACTTTCATTCGTCCTCCTCTATTCACTTTCTCTTCCTCTTTTTATACTCGAAAAATTGATCGGGAGTTTGTTAGAAACTCTCCCTCTCTCCACCTCAGTTCGTTCCAAGGGTCTTTGGGGAGAAGATGAATTGGCCGGGTCATTGGGTCGGATCCGACCCGACCCGACTGACCCGGTCCATTAAAATTGCCAGAAATAACCCAAAAATACCCAAAAATACCCAAAATTAACCAAATCTGAGCCTAAAATCGAGTTTAGGAGTATGAATTACTATGGAAAATGAATTTTCTGAGGAAATTTTGCAAGGAATTGCATGCCAATTCGAATTTTCAATTTTGACCCGATTACCCATTTTGCAAAATTCAAACTCTTAATGGCCTTTTTTGCAAAAATTGATGTCACCAATGGATTCTGAAGGCCAAAAACTATAGGGTGACATGCCCTGATTTTCAATTCAGTCCCAAAAAAATTTTTAATTTCATTTTAAGCGTTTTTAAGGAATAAATTGAAAAACCAAAAATTGCATTTTGACCCCTTTTAACGAAATTGGACAATTCATTGGGTATTTGGACTGGATTTTAATTTTTGAAAATATAGGGGGATGACACGACTCTAAAAATATAAAAATTGAAAATTACAGAATTAAAATGGAATTTCTAGAATTTTTTCAATTAATTTGGAAATGAGATTAACGAAGAAAACCCCATTTCCAGATTAATTTTTTCAAAATTTCTTAGGCCAAAATGAAGATAAAATTAAAATAAAAATATGGACTATTTTTTCGTATTTTTTTGGCCACGAATACTATTTTTTATTGATTTTTTTTGAATTTTTCTATTTTCTGAAAAATATTTAAAAATGCAAAAAATAAGGAAAATTATTTTTTGTTCAAAATTGGTTCCTTAGGCTAGGCTAGGGCTTCCAAAGTTGATTTTGTAATTTTTTCATTTTTTTATTTTTTTATTTTTTTATAAATTTTTGAAAATAAAATGCAAAAAATACTGAAAATAAGGAAAATTATTTTTTGCTCAAAATTGGATCCCTAGGCCAGACCAAGGTCCCCAAAGCTGATTTTTCAATTTTCTGAATTTTTATGAATTTTTTAAAAATTTTCTAAAAATAAAATGGCTGAAAATCAAGTGTCAACAAAGAGGAAAGCCAGCGTTTAGCGATGGCGACGGGAACGCAACATGGCGAGGGAGTGGCCTTCTCGGTCTTCTCACCTCGCGGCATCCCCGTCCATCTGGCCAACGGATTTGGAGGATCTGCGATGATCGCGATGTCTCGAGATCAAGGAAGAAGAAGACTCGAGAACGTTGGGTTCCCCAATGGAGCGGCGCAGAAGGGATACCCTAATTTAGGGTTGGACGGCCAGGATTTGAAGCCACCATCAGACGGCTCAGAAATGGCGGGCCGAGGAAGTAGATCGAGCGGCCCAGTTACAACTGCGTCGGCACAAGGATTCGGCCCAGGCCTAGGCCCAGCCGCGTCAGCGCATGGATTTGAAGGCTTCTGTGGTGCCACGTCAGCAGGAAAAATAGCGGGTAATTTTTCAAAATCCAAAAATAAATATTGTGATTATTGCAAAAGGCCACATCACACTATAGAAACATGCTGGAAATTACATGGACGTCCAAGCGATCGTGAAAAAAAAGATAAGGAAATATCTGCCTATCATGTTTCCACACAAAAGGAAGATGGGAACCACAGCTCCATTACGCAGGATCAATATCAAACTATCGTAAGTATGCTGAATCAACTAAAGACCACAGATAAGGGTGCGAGTTTTTCAGGTACTTTTCTATCCCAAGATAATTCTATTTCGTTCAATGCATGGATAGTCAATTCAGATGCCAGTGACCACATAATATGCACTGAAAAATTGTTTTCCCATATTGATGAACAATTCCAATTTCCTGTGTCCGTGCGACTCCCAAATGGGAACAGTACACGAGTTACTAAAACTGGCACTGTTCAGCTTAGCCCAAATTTCATTCTTCGCAATGTCCTATATGTCCCTGAGTTCAAATTCAATCTTCTCTCCGTCTCAAGAGTTTGTTAAGATAATGCCTGCAATGTCATATTCAATTTCGACAATTGCTCATTTTAGGACCGTACGACTGGCAAACTGATGGCTTGGGTAGAGTTGAAAATGGTTTATTTTTTTGGGTTGACTGTTCTGGAGATTCAAATTTCTTGAGTAATAGCATTTCTTGTAGTGCCACTACCATTAATAAAAATCTCCTTTATCATCGACGCTTGGGACATAGTGCAAAATTTCCTCATCCGAAGTGTTCGATTTGTCCTCTAGCTAAACAATCCAGACAACCTTTCCCCATTAGTAGATCTCGAGCCACCCGTCCTTTTTCACTAATGCACCTTGATATCTAGGGTCCTTATCACACAACCCATCGTGATGGCTCTCCTTTCTTTCTCACTATTGTTGATGATTTTTCACGTGCCACTTGGACATTTCTCATGCAATCTAAAAGTCATACTTTTTCTAAATTGTCACATTTCTTCTCCTTGATCAAAAATCAATTCGATACATCTGTTTAAAAAATTCGAACGGACAATGGACGTGAATTTCTTTCCAATGATTGCCAATCCCTCTTCACTTCTCATGGTATTCTCCATGAAACGTCGTGCATCTATACTCCACAACAAAATGGTATTGTGGAACGCAAACATAGACATCTCTTGGAAGTTGCAAGAGCTCTCAAATATCAAGGTTTTATTCCTGAGCAATTTTGGGGTGATTATGTGGTCACTGCTACTTATTTGATAAACCGCATGCCGAGTAGAGTCCTTGGTGGTAGTACTCCTTTTGAGTTACTCTATGGAAAGTTACCGTCGATTGATCATCTGCAGACATTCGGATGTTTATGTTATGCAACAACAGTTGGGCCTCGAAATAAGATGGATCCTCGTGCCACTCCATGTGTCTTCATGGGATATTCCACTTTACAAAAGGGTTATCGAGTCATGAAAATTTCTACAAGATATTTTTTCATTAGCAGGGACGTTATTTTCCATGAAGATGTTTTTCCTTTTAAGAATGGCATTTTTCCGTCATCATCGACCACTCCCAATTGTCTGATTTTCTTAGAAGAGGAAACGCATGACTCTCCTCCTTCTTATATTATTGCTCCACCGGGACCAGCTATATCGGTACCACAAGAACATGTGGAAACAACATCGAAATCTTCTACTATGAATGATCTCTCATCACCTATTACTGGCTCTTCCCCCTTGCCGATTGCTTCTTCACCAGATTCTTTTTCAACTCCTCCGGAACAGCCACAATGATCTGGGCACATTGTTAGGCCGCCTACATGGACCAGAGACTATATATGCTCTGCATCAAAGGCTTCAGGTAGTCATTATCCCATATCATCCTATGTCTCCTTTAGTCGTCTTTCTCCCACATATATATGCAGCATCAGTCGTATTTCCGAGGAACAGGAGCCCTCTTCATATCAGATAGCTGCGCGAGATCCTAATGGCAGAAGGCGATGGAAGATGAACTTAATGCACTCATTGAAAATCACACATGGGATCTTGTACCTCCACCTGACCATCGGAAACCCATTGGATGCAAATGGGTCTACAAGATCAAATTTAAGTCTGATGGGACTGTGGAACGCTACAAGGCTCGTTTAGTAGCGCACAGGCTTCACTCAAGGGAGGGTTTCGACTATCATGAAACTTTTTCACCAGTTGCGAAGGAAGTTACTGTTCGCACTTTCTTCTCAATTGTGGCTGCACGCCAATGTCCCTTCATCAAATGGACGTTAAACAATGCTTTCCTTCATGGAGACCTCGACGAAGAAATTTACATGCATTCTTCCACCGGGATTACGCAGACAGGGGGAGTCCCTCGGTATGTCGTCTTCACAAATCCCTATATGGTCCTTAAACAGACGTCCAGACAATGGTATGCCAAATTTACGGATGCTTTGACCGCAGCAGGATTCAGCACTCTAAACACGATTATGCCCTATTCACATGGACCTCAGGTACAACGTCCATTTATTTGCTGATTTATGTCGATGACATTCTTATCATGGGAAATGATGAGTCTCGCATTGAAAAGTCAAGAGATACTTGCATTCTACTTTCCATATCAAGGACTTAGGGGCACCAAAATATTTTCTTGGGATTGAAATTGCGCGTTCTGATAAAGGAAATTAATCTCAGTCAACGGAAGTTCGCTTTGGTTTATCGGGATGCAAACCTGCAGTCATTCCCATAGAGCAAAATGTCAAATGACGAGCCATGAGTATGATTTAGAAACGTCTGCATCCACCGACATCGGCTACTTGAGGACCCGTTAGGATATCAGAGACTCGTAGGAAATTGATATATCTTACTATGACAAGGCCTGATATATGCTATGCGTACAAATATTGAGTCAATTCATGCCCAGCCAAAGCGATCACATATGAATGCAGGCGTTGAAAGTGGTAAAATACCTGAAGGGAAGTCCAGGACTCGGAATTTCTTATCTCGCGACTGCAACATGAAAATGACAGCTTTTTGTGACACCATTATGCAACGTGTCCTATGACCAGAAGATCTATTACTGGTTTTTTTACATAAAATTGGGAGTCCTTGATCTCATGGAAAACTAAGAAGCAAACGACGTCTCCTTATCGTCTCAAAGTAGAGTATCGTGCGATGGCAAAGACTGTATGTGAAATAGTCTGGTTTGCGAGGATTACTCTCAGATCTCGGGTAAGAAGGAAGGACCAACTGAATTATTTTGTGATAATGATGCAGCACTCAAGTTGGCAGCAAACCCAGTTTTCATGAAAGAACGAAGCATATTGGAGGTTGACTGTCATTTCACTCGAGATAAATTCAAGAATGAGTTCTTGTTACTAAAGGCATTTGGAACCTGGAACAACCTGCATATCTTCACCAAACCGCTATGTCAGAGACAGCATACATATCTCCTAAGCAAGCTTGGTGCTGCCTTGATATATATAGGCCGTCAAGCTTGAGGGGAGTGTTGGAGATCCTGATTGAAGATCTGATTGAAGATCTTCCGCTCGAATTGAAGCGGATCATTGTAACAGAGACGTATCCGATGTGCTTCTGATTGTTATTCTTGAGAAGAAAATAATCATGTTTATTTCTTTCCTTCTTTTTTTCTATTTTTCTTACACTATAAACATGTACAATGTGTTACAATCACAGAAATAGAAGAGAGATTTCCTCGAAACTTTGTTCTTTGTTCCCTATCTTTCAATCTTTAAGATTTATTGATAGTATATTTGATTATATAAGGATTTGAATTCATCGTTAGCACCGTAAGATTACCGGATTAAGATTGGGTTGGATACTTGCTAAAATATTTAAAAAATTGATTGGCATATATCCACTTTCTTGTTTTGATTGAATTAATTGATTGCATATCTAATTTTGAAAATATATTCGTTGCAATGATGTGATATTTATTTGAAACTTCTAAAATATTTGCATTCATCAAATTGCCCATGTCAAGATAAAAATTTGGCATCTTAAAAATGTAATCATGTAGATAATTACATATTTAATTTATCTTGTAAATATTCAAGGTTAGATTGCATTTTTCCTTTAAAATTACATCTCCAAAATGGTAATTCATGTTAAAAAAATGCTTAATCTTTAATAAGTTAGGGTTTAGGGCAATTCAAGTCTTAATATTCAAGAAATAAAGTGTTTTTGCATAGTTTATACTTGGGATTGTAATTAAATTAGAAAATAAAAAAGTCATTTTTGTCATGCATTACATATAGTTCTTCACCTTTTCATAAAGGAAAATCCAAAAACTATTGTTTGGCGCATGCTTCTTGCAAACCATTGAATTCTAGTTCTTCCACACGTGTTTCGTTTAGAAACAAGGAATTCGTTTCCCTTCATTAGTAAATAAAGTCCGCCGGAAATTTAAGACAGTTGTGAGCAGGTTTAAACTATTAAGCTCAAATTGCTAGTCCTTGTACAGAACGAGCATGACAAAAGGTTATATCATTGAGCAGCCTAATGGATGCAGATACTAACTCTGTTAGAGTTTTTTGGTCCAATTCCGATTCAATTCCACTAGAAAGAGGGAGCTAACACCAGAGGTTCCTAGAAAAATAGAATCGGGAATTGGATCCTGGCTCATTGAAACCTAGAATCAAACCAAGAACCAGCGGTCCGGTTCTCCGATTCCAGATTCTACCTTGAAATCATATTCACCCCTATCAATTATGGTTTAAGTTGCTGAGACTAAGACAAGATAGAAAATGCCATGTATGGTAGACCCATTAAGTTCAAGTTTCAAGAATGTCCTTAGAAAAATGCAAATACATTTAGGCTAAAATGATTTTCGAAATACAAGTAATGTTTGGTAAAGTTTATTTAAGGGAAAATATCACCAAAAACCCTAACTATGCTCATTGTGATACATTTATCCTGAACTTTTTTTTGTAACATCAAAAACCCCAATTATTATCCATTGTGACACATTATACCTTAAACTTTTTATTGTAACAAAAAACGTAAAAAAAATAACATTTGAAAAACTATTTCATCACTCGTCCATCCATCTGCCCAGATCAACAAAAAACCATCCCCCTCTGACCAAAAAAATGAAAACCATCTCTCTCTCTCATCTCTCTCTCTCTCTCTACCTCTCTCTCTCTCTCGTCTCCATTGAAGCCACACTTGAAGCGCAGGCTACGCAGAGAGAGCGAGGGCAGGAGCCCAGCAAGCCCGTCATATTCTCCCTCTTGCCAGACTTTGACTGCAGCCGATTGGAGCTCGAGCCATGTTTGTCCACCTCCTCATGTACCCTTACCCCACTTCCAGCCACATCATCCCCCCTCTTGACCTCACCACAGGCTCCTCCACCTCCACCAAGCTTTGATCTCGCCGTCTCTGTCACCATCCTCATCACCTCCGATAACCTCCACACTTGCTCGACCCCTTCCTCTCCTCTTCTCCTTCTCCTTCTCCTTCTTCTCCTTCTCCTCCTTGCTCTAGCTTTTCATCTTGCCTTCCCTGGAGCTGCCCGCGACAGACCCATCCGCTGCAGAGTGCCTTGCCGCTAGTGCCCACGGCCTCCACCTCCTCCTCCTCTGCCGTGGTTCGAGTCGCACCCCTCCCACACCCGTGCCATCGTCTCCGACTTTTCCCTCCGGTGGACCCACCATTTCGAACGCGAGCACCGCGTCTCATGTGTCGTCTTCTCGCCGTGGAACTAGGAAGTTGAAGACGATGAATAGTAACTTCATATTTTCATTGTTTTAAACGTTTTTTGACGTAGCGCGATGCCACTTGGATTCATGGTATATTTTTCAGTGCTACCTTTAAATAAAAGGTAAATATGTCACAATAGTACAAGTTCGGGATTTTAGGGTCACAATAAAAATTTAGGGTAAATGTGTCCAATAAGTATAATTTTGGAGTTTTTGATATCACAAAAAAAAGTTCAGGGTAAATGTTTCCAAGTAGGCATAGTTTAGGATTTTGGTGGTATCTTCCTAAAAAAAATATGCAAAGCAATTTTGACGTAAAAGTGTTTCATAGAAACTATACTTTGTAAAGAACTATTACTAATATTTTTTTAAAAACAAACTTTTGAACTATTTGCCACTAGCAATTGGCTGCCTCACCTTGCTCCTGCGATCTTAGGGTTTAGCAAGACCTCATGCTGCCGTCGCCTAGGGTAGCGCAACCTCAAGCAAGGCTAGCGCGGCTCGTCAGCCCACTCGACAGACGCTTGCAGAGCCTTCACTAGCAGTCAAGGCCTTGTCGATAGAATTAGGGTTTTCAAGGATATTTGTAAAGCTTGTGAAAGTCGAACGAGAGCAAATTAAAAGAAAAAATTAAAGTTATATTCGGCAATGCAGCTTTCCAAAGGTATCTCTAGACCTACTTGGGTCAAAGGCCTGCCTTTTGAAAATGCAATTGCATTTTTTTCAAAGTCAAATAAAAAAATTAAACACTTACTTTTATTTGGTCAAGAGACTTTAAAGCCCTAAAACCCTTTCGAATGTTGAACTAAATAACTTGACATAGCCTTAGACAGTGCCAAAAATTGAGAGGAGACATATGGATCTAACGGGCAAATGTATGTGATTAAAGAGTCAGGGCTTTATCGAATTGATTCATAATTCATGCACTATTTTTTTCCAAGAAAATCCCTCTTGAAAGAGAAAAGTCCCCTTCCTCTAGGCTGTACGATTCTTTATTTTGGAAACAATGCATCAATGTTCTTGTCTGAAGACCCACCCTCGCTCATGGCCTCCCTGCCCAGACCTTTCCACTTCCTCACATTGCTCCTCATCTCTTTCCTCTCTCACTATCCATCACTTCCCTTATGCAACGCTCAATCTCCCCCCTCCTCACCACCCCATCTTCGTCGACCCGAACCCTAACTCCGACCTCCCAGACGTCCCGAATTAGCTTGGCATTCGTCGTCTGGTCCGTCCACTGAGGCATGGCCACCATCGGAACACCCCGCACCAACGCCTCAACTGTCGAGTTCAACACGCGCAGTGCGTGAAGAAGCAACGATGGCCTCGTTCGACAGCACTTCGAGCTGCGGACACCACATTCACCATCAAGCCCTTCTTGCTCTTCTCGTCATGATCAGCGTCATCATCAGCTTCTAGTTTCAAGATGTGCTTCGGGACTTTGTCCTCTTCAGATGCCCTCACGACCCACAGGAAGTGAGATCCGCTTTGCTTCAAGCCCCATGCGAGCTCCTCCATTTGGTGGCGGCCCAGATTCGACATGCTGCCAAAGGACATGTAGACGACCGAGCTCCGTGGCTTCGATCGGAGCCAGTCGGCGATGAGGGTCGACTTGTCCAGGGTGAAGAGGTTGAGGCCATATTCTGTGTCGCTCTCCACTCGCTTGTCCAAGAACATTGACGGGATTGTCGGCCCGATAGTCAACACAGGGCAAAGTTTTTTCATCGTGTCCACCACCTGCGAAAATATATTGGATAGACATATGATCAGTAGTGCTAGGAAAAATTCTTGGATGCAGTTAAGTCGGATGATGCGGATGAAGCGCGTGTTAACTTCAGGAGCTTCAAGTTAGAATATTCAAGACGCGTGTTGTCATCCTCTCCTCTCTTGTATGGAGTTGCTCCCCACATAGATCCCACCATGAAAGTCATGGTGAATGATGGAAGATCCGTCATATCAGTGCTTGAGATTCTCCTGATTTATGGTGGATTAGAAAGAATTTTCTAGCTTACCTAAATTTAACGCAACATTGATTTTTGGTCGAAAAAGAATTTCATTCATTAAGCAAACTAAAAATTACAAATAAGCATATCTCAAATAACGGTTAGAACAAAGCAAATTTCAGAAAGTAAATGTCAAAGCAGATTTTGTAACTAAGAGCACACTAGTCACTGGTAGCCAATAAAAATAAAATAAATAAATAAATAAATACATTTAACGGAACATTTCAACAGGTTAAAAATAGTAGAAACATCTCCAGAGAGTCCAAAAAAAGAAAAGGACAAAGAACCTCATTTCGCTAGAAAACGTGTTATCTTATGCAACTAGTTCACTGGTAACCAAACAAAGACCTCTCTCAACCTCAGCCTCAAGCTCGTAGAAGGTGTTGACAAGACCCAATCAGCCTTGTCCGTGTTGAGGAACTGGTGCAGCACCATCACATCGAAGTAAGCCGGGTACGAGCCCGCCACATAAATGAAACGAAGCATGTCGCGAACCTCGAGCGGTGCAACCCCGGCACACAAAGGGGCTCGAGGAATCAAAGGGTACCTTCAAATGCCCATTGTGGACCAAATAGTAGATGTAGTTTCACCGCGCAAGCCTGTATTGAAGAAGGGCGCTCCAACAAGCCCAAACTCCTTGGCCACGTCAGAGCCCAAGGGAGGAACGAATCGTAGACGATGCGTTGTCGACGAAGAAGTTACCCAAGAGTCGGCAACGGGCGCGAGAAGAAGGTGGCGATAACCAGCGAGAGTAGCCCGGTGGGGGGGAGGGGGGGAGGTAGAGGGGGCGGACGCACGCAGGTCGAAGGAAAACCAATAAGAAGTGCGAAGAAGGAAAGAGAACCCCGAGCTGCGCCGAAGGGAAAACCAGGGACGTGAGCAACGTGCGGAGTCAGGCGGTAAAGCACCCAAGGGACACCCATGTTCACAGGACACGGCCAGAAAAGGCTCAGTGCCAAGAGGCCAGAAAGCCCAAAGCACAAGCCAAGCGCAGAGGAGAAATAAACAGGCGAACGAAAGAACCCAAAGACGCAGGTCGAGCCCACCCGAAGAAGGAAAAGAAAGAACTCCCAGTGGAGGGCAAACCGAGGTGGCTAACGGACGAGTCCGGAATGTCGACGCAGCACAAATCCACGAGCCCACAGTACGCAGAGCCACCAAGCGCCGAAGAGGCGGGCAGCGTGCGAGGGGCCAAGCCGAAAGGATCACAAACCACGGTCCGAATAGCCCGGGGGGG
>JAGVVM010008576.1:0-23971 GCA_019149425.1 Psidium friedrichsthalianum
AAGGCTCCCGCTCAGAGCCCGAGTTCGCCTGCGTTCCATCGGACTCCGAGTCGGAAGTAGAAGAGGGACGCTTCGCCATTCGAGCGTCGCGGCAGTTCTCAGACGAAATGACGATTGGCCGTCGCAAGAGCTCGAGGGAGCGAAGCAAGTAACGAGGGCCAAAAGAAAATAGGAGGGAAGTGGCATAAAACTATTAAAGCCGCGCGGTCTAGTCGCACCGGTCCGATTGAATTTTGTGGCTGCAGCATTTGGACCGGTCCGGACCGATTCGTAGTTCGAGGAGTTTTAACTTTTTGGTGCGCTTTATACATCACATGAGAGGAAGACTTGACACTTACAACACTCACTTCAAATGTGAATTTCAATTTGATTAAGCTGAAATTACCGTGCTTTGAGATCACATTAAAAACTCCGGCCCCGTGGATCGAAATTAAGAGACATATCCGAGCCATTTGAATTAACTTAAGAATGGCGATTTTCATTCTAAATTGACTTTAGTCTATTGTACATGTAAATATTACCTCAAAAAATTGCTTCGTGAAATAAATCATAAATTGACATATTATCATGGATCTTAGTGGTAAACATACGTGTTAGACATAACAGCTCTTTCTATAGTGAGCTCCTTCTAAATGATCGTAGGAATTACCATCGCTCCGATACTTTCACTTTCCAAAATTGGTCAAGCAAAGCCAAAAGCTGTCTAGGGACGAGGCAAGGATATGATGAGCCTAAAAGTGGCCAAGCAAAGGCCAAGAAATGCTTGGCCGAGAACTGGCCATGATACTTTACAAATTTGAAGAAACCCGGCAAACAAAGCAAAAATTTGGCCGGAGGCGAGCTAAAGAATAGCCAACCAAATCGGAGTTTTTTTTTTTGGGCGAACCCAAATCAGAGTTTGGCCATGCTAATCCATTCATTTCACAACGTAACGGAGAACTTCTGCACCGTGCAATGCTGAATGCACTTAGCAATTCATTCTGCTTTCCCCTGAGCAAATATTGCATTGCTTGCTGCGCACCAGCATTTGTTGCAACCTTCGAAGCACCGAAGCGCAGTGCATTAACCCCCAACACCCCCCCCCCCCACCCCCCCACAAAAAAAATTCATGCGCATAAAAAGTACCGCATCACAGCAATATGCAACTATAGAGATATTTCTCAATCATTCTTTTTCGTAAGACCCTCAAATGAAATGGAAGCCTGAAATGCTATCGAGTATCTAGTGTTGAATTCGCGTAATAAAATAGTATCTATTTTCGAACGTCCAGTGCCACAGTCACCGACAACGAGGTAATTCCTAATTTAGCAAATATTACACCAACTAAATAATCATTCAATTCATTCAACAACCAAAAAAAAAAAAAGGTTCCGTCATTGCCATACATAATCCGCCGACAATGAGGTAATTCCTGAAGTACTTGTTCCCGCTTTTGTCTTACCTTCCCCTCTCTCTTCCGGAAACCGAGTCACTCAATTTCCATGTTCACGCCCACTTCAAAGTAGTGCTTTTATTAGCGTGAAGACGAAAGATGGAGCGGACAGGCCGACAGGTAGTGTGGATGGTGCAAAACGGGATAACCCCGCACAACCCATTACTCCATTGCCCAATCTCAAGCTCAATTCACCCTCCACGCCACCCTTCTTTCTATCTCCGCCGGTATCTCTGGATGTTCAAAATGCCTTAAGAAGCTCCTGAACCACTGCCCCAATCCTTTTAACTTACGCCCTCTCGCCTTCTAATGGCACACTTTGTCAGAATTGAGGCAATCAAGCCGATCTCTCTGTTGCTCGCCACTCACTGCTCCTGCCCGTGTCCCTTTGGGAAGAACACCCTGTTTCTGACGCGTCCTCTATCAAAATTCAATCTTGGGTTGCTGTTACATGGGCACAGGAGCGTGATTCGTATGCGTTCGCGTGGCGCTTCGGGCCGCCAGCCCATCATCGCGGCCGTGGCGTTCGCCGAGTTGGACCAGGTTGGCGAGAGCGATGCCAATCAGGTGCTTTCAGTGGACCTTGTAAATATAAATTCATAATCGCAAACGATCAATTCAAGCAAAACTAGAAACGGAAACCCTGGATCGATTACACGAACTTACGGTCATCGAGAAAAATTATGGAATAGAACACGTACCTGTTGACGTCATCTTGGAAATCCTATTGATAGCGACAAGATTATGATTCGGCAAAGTCTTCTTCCCCTTTTCCTTACCGTACGGCTGCTCAATGGAGAGAGCGTAAAAGGAAATCCTAACTTGTCACAAGACGTCACACCAAAACTGACATTTCATGTCCCTTTTCTTTTACCTTCCTTTCAAAAAGTAAAAGGTCGGTTTTGCCCCCTTTTAATTAAAAGGGTCTGAAGGACATGGGAAGGGACCTAGCCGTAAATGCACATAAACCGTAACCTATGGTCCTATCCATCAACGGACCATAGGACATAAATAGCCTACACCCAGCCGCAAGCCACATTAAAATAAACGAGATGCGCATATCCTAAATAACTTTTCTGATCACTTAACTTTAGTGGGATTTCATGCACTGTCTTACGTTATAGCCCGTTTTATAAAAAAAGAAATGAGTAATATTAAAATACGACAATTAATGGAAGCCCAAATAAGAAAAATATCTAACAGACCTTTCAGTGGACTCTATCTGATTAAGAAATCCAGATCAGTGTATGTAATTGTTTCCTTGATTGGTGTCTGGAATTGTTGGACGTACGAGGAAAATGGTACCTTTTTGTGAACAAAAAACACGTTGTTCACAATCCTATCATTTGCACTCAGCATAAAGAACAACGTACTTTTAGTTGTCTGTAGTTAGGAAAAGGGTGGTTCCTTACAATTGGATGGGCCAGTAACAGCAGTGTACATAATTCGTCAATTTTATCTTTCTTTGCTTATTCATGCTTCCTCTGTTGGAATTACCTACGTAATGCACCATATCTGTGAGGATTTACTTTGTATCTGTCTTTTCATGCACGGAATGAATATCAATGTTTGTTGCTTGAATTGTGGATGAACGAAGACGAATAAGTTGTGGCATTAGCTCTCTGTCGCCCCTATCTATCTGCAAATGATATTTTCATGTTAATTTTGATTGCAAAGAAATGCAGAAACGGAATGTTTTAGGAAGTAGACAAGGCCATCAATCTTCACAGTAGGGAGAGATTGATATGAGACTCGACAGAAAGCAAGTCAGTTAAGAAGAAGATTGTATTTGGGCTCGGAATTGGTATTTCCGTCGGCAGTGTTGTACTGGTAGGAGGAGGGGTGTTTACCGTGGCTTTGGCGTCTGCTGTTTTTGCTGGTTCACGCGAGTATTTTGAGTTGGTTCGGAGTCGTGAAATTGCAGCTGGAATGGCACCCCCTCCTCGATACGTGTCCTCTAAATTGTTAGCACTCTGTCTAAAACGGTCGAACTGGTCAGAAAAGGAATCGAACCGGTCTGGTCAACGCCAGTCAACGCGGGTCAATGGATGGTCAACGCGGGTCAACGCCTGGTCAAGGGATGAACACGCATGTGGCGTGCACATGGATGACACGTGTGGACGACGCGGAGTGACTTCAGATTCTCGATAGCACAGTTGACCACGTGCAAGGCATGCGTGCGGATCTCAGTTGCAAAGGAGTCCGACGGCGGCGTTGTTTATGGTGTTGGTTGGGGATAGAAGTCAATGGATGACGTTAAAAAGTGGACTTACAGAGAACGGCATCGGCGAAACAGCGACGACGAGGCACGTGGCACACATGCGATGGTTTCCCAGCTCTGTTGACGACAAAATTTTTGGTGTTGAGTCGTCTTAGGGCAATGATTCTGATGATGATGTTCGTTTTGCAAAACAAGCAACAAAAATGCAAAAACAACAATCAACAGGCAGCGGTTTGATGATGAATGAGTACTACTAGCGCTGCTGTGGCAACGTTGCTAAACCATCGTATAACAATGGCTGCTTCCTCATAACAAAATTGGTTCTGATACCATGTAACGAATAGCGTGAAAAGTATAATTTCTGTATAGTTTTGTACAGAATATTGACGATACAAGAGCCTCTTAATAGGTTGTTCTAGCATCCTATCTATAACAACTAAATATTATAATATCAATCCTAATAAATTAGAATCAAACAACAAAGATCATAAACCTAACAATATCTCTAACACTGCTAAACGTAGTGAAAGCCCACAAACGTTGTCTTCCTTTACCTACTTTCTCGAAAAGGCAAATTATGGGTAGCAAGAAGTATTAACACTGAAAATTCCTATAATATCCAATAGGCATATATAATATTTATTGTTCTTGCAAATGCAATCCATTACAAAGACGTTTGAGAAACTTTTTACTAGTGCCATAAAAATAGGATGAGAGAAAAATAAAGTGTCAAGTGACCCTCAACATCATGTTTAAAATTGTAGATGAATCCACCTACACTAAGCTTATCCAGTAAAGATGGGACCATAGTGTGGCCACTCAGGTAACGAGTATTTAATAATTATACTTCTTGTGATATTCAACTTTTCGTGCTTGAACACAGTTTTGCACGCAATCCCATGGTGGAACGAGAGGGCCAAGAATGGATTTGGGCCCCATGAGGATCGTGGTCTTATTGTCGTGTTGATGGGCCTTCATTGAGACAGCTTCCACGATTGGTTCCATAATTGTTTCTCGGACAAAGCATTGTTCACAGTGTTTTTTGCTCGTTTGATCAAAGTACACATGATGGCAAAGAGGATCATTGCATAATTTCAATCAATTAACCAAATCTTCCCGAGAATTTCATACAGAGACAAACCATCCGCAACCTATCCATAGAGAAAGGGACTAACCCATTGGACAGATTATGCAAGTAGACATGCTTTTGAAGTTTGCTACCTCCTTTTGAAACTACTGACCATAAACAAACGAGCGAATCGTGTGACTTTAGGCGATTGACACGTGACCGGTACCATTTCGGGTTCTACACTCAAACACAAATCTACGAGGCTAAGGTGTAGATTTGAGTTGAGATGATTTGGTCTTAAAAATATCTAGATTAATGTTGAGATGTACATTTGAGCTATTAGGGGAAGGAGAAAGTCCCAAACTATAAAATTGATTTGGTCAACTCAAACGAAAAAAACAAATACTTCATTGATGATATTAACCAAAATTTGGCTGTAGTAATCGAAGATTGCTTCAATTCTCCCTCACAATAAAAGACTACCCTTTAGTTACAACTTTCGCCCCCACATGGTATATGTTTGACCCAAGGATTAGGGGAGAGTCGGGGGACCATCATTACCGCAGACAAATATCATAGTCCTTATCAAAAAAGCAACTTCGTTGCGAAGTATATACAGAGGCTTTGGGTTCTCTCTCCTTTCTGAAAAACTTACTTGCAATTGGTGACCCGGCCCAATAGTGGTGACAAACTTGTTGATTTCCGGAGGGTATCCTATGATGGTGACGACCACCTCCCGCGGCCAACGTCGGTGCTAGGACAGGGCGACAACACCGAGTTTCACTCCTAATCAGCATGTAGGGTTAAACATCAAGGTTTCGTTTGCTTCGCGAAAATTAAAGTCACATCTTAAATGCAGTATTGTTGTAGATGCTGCCATGAAATAAACAAGTGAACAGTAAAAGTTTCAAGAAGATGGAGCAATATGAAAAGTTGCAAATTTAATTCATGAGTGAAGAAATATAGGAAAAGTACCAAAAAAATAATAAAAACTTATTACAATGATACCAATTCAGTCATAAACCTTTTTCTATTTATACTATTTCAGTCCCTCCGAGCATTTATTTAGGAAAACGCGAACGCGGATGCCTCTATACCATGTGGCACCACCAACATTGACGTGAAATTAGTTTCTATAAAATTTAAATGATTTTTTTATCATTTTTCTTTAGTTTCCTTACCCTTTTTTTCTTCCTCTGTTCTTATTGCCGGTGTTCAGCATGCTTGTGGACTAGATTTGAGTAGACCCTCCAATTCCAGAGTGTGGTGCATGATTATTTGGTGCACCTATGTTCTTGTGGACTAGATTTGGCACTAATAAACCATTATTATTATATTTTATGATATTCAAATTCATAGTTATAAAACAACTGCTGTGTCCTATTGAAAGTGTACTGTTCACAATATAATTACTGTTGTATTATTATTAATTAATGTCGGATTTTTTATTTATTTTGCCTAATAGTTATTAGGCACTCTACAACCTTTGAAAGGTTGCATCTACTTGAAGATATTTTTGTTATTATGTAATCTATGTTACTGTTCATTATTTTTCAATTTTCATTTTTCAAAAAGATATACAGCCTTTTTTTTTTCAATTCTTTGCATTTGAGAGTTCCTTGAGAAACACCAGAATTGCTATTTGGTTTTCTCGTTTGAGATATTGTTGTATCTTCGATTTTTTTTTTTCAATAACCATTAGCAACATTGTGGGGGCAAATAATTCCTTAAGGAAAGTAAATTCCCGCCTCAAAGTCCGGTTCCATCTCTTCCCATTTTTTATCATATTTTTTTCCAACAATTTCTGCTCAGAGGCAGGTGAAAGAAAATGAGTTTTTTTTTTTTTCCTTTTATATTTCTGGTCAAAGAATAGGGGAAAGAACGGGTTTTCGTTATATTTCCGCTCTCCATATGTCTGATGTCGCTTCTGGTGGGGAAAGAAAACTGAACTTCTAGATATATTCCGCAACCAAGTGCTTGTTCATTGATTTAGTGAGACCCACGTTGACCTTACATGAGACAATCCAGGTCTAACGGTTTGGATTCAAATAGCATACTCACTCAACACTTGCTCAAAGAAAATGACTAGGAAAGGAAAAAAGGGTGCCTGTTGCTTCTGGATCAAATATTCAACTCCTAATCGAAGTATACATCTGATTTCATGGAAGGGTCCTTTTGAAGGATAAAATGATACTGGTCAAGTCTAATTGGAATATATATGTGTATGCGCGCGCGAATAGTAGTGTCAAACGGGTGGAATAGGTTCAAAATGGTCTGACTCATATTGACCTATTTAACCCGTTTTAACCAGTCTTATTCAGTACAAACATAATGACACATATCCAATCCGGCCCATATTACTTAAACACTTCTATAATTAATCAAATCATGGAATAATTATTTCTTACAATTTGTTAAAAAATGATATTACTAAAATACTTCGATGTAATACAAATCTAGTATACTTGAGGCACGTTTAATCATTTATAACTGGAGTTCTTATCATTTTGTGACCCACCCAATCGAGTCCTAATGGGTCGTAAATGGGTTCAACTGTGGCAACCCATTTTTTAGCCATCTAATTCAACTTTAACTTTTGGACCCATTTTCATTCGGTCTTTAAAAAATTACAATCCATCTATAATCCATTTGCACAAAATATGAGTTAGAAATAGTCATGGACCCATATTGACTGCTCTAGTCATGGACACTATTTTTGGATCGGTTGGATCAAACAATCATCAAGTAGATTATTGGCGTTTAGATTGAGCGAGAACGCAGGAGTTATAGTTCATAAGAAATAAGATAAACATATGCAAACATTAAAGAGTACCATCAACGTAAGTTTCAGAATTTTTGCATGCAAACTAACCTCTCAGTTTTAGTTGAAGTAGAGTAGATGTCAGACGTTGATCAAAGAGTGTTGATGCTTTTTTCACCTCTGCGCGAGAGGCAGAGTTTCCAGGGAATGCGAGTTGTGTTCATCTTAGGTTTTGGTAGGTGATACATTTTTTTTTTATATGAAACTAGTCGGTTTAATAAATCAATCATCCGCCATTGATACAGTAATACGGGAGAGGCACCACCTTTTCACTTGAATATTTCAGGCATGCATCTCTCTCTCTCTTTCTCTGAGATCCTTGCCAAATGAATCAATACTTTTCTGCTTGATAATGCCTTTACTCTTTTGGCTTTTCGCAGGATGCAAAGGAACTTGAAACTGGTGGAAGAAGATCCAAAGATGCTGTCTCTGACGAGTGTTTCACACCGGTTTGACCATTTCAGGGAAGTTTTGCTTTTTGTTGTTTCTTTTCCGATCATTTGTCTCTATTCCAGGATTAGAGGTTATCTTCAACACGATATTGATCTCTAACACTGGTGACCATATCCAAATGCTTGGGACTTTTTCGAAGGAATCACATGTTCAAATTTGCTTACAAGTGCAAGAGCACATCGCTTGAAAAGTGCGAGTCCGGTGCTGGAGCTGCAACAATGAATTGCCAATTCCCGAAAGATTATCCTTGGCGAATTAAACAAATATGAGTCAAATAAAGCGTTCAAAATAGACCATAGAAATCCTACGATAATGTCAAGAGAATAGCTAAATCATTGTGACTTTTTTTACCTTTCGATTATTTAAAATCTCTAACATGATTCATGACCTTTATCTTTTGAGATACTATATAATCCTAAACAGTAAACGTAACATGATTTGGTTTTTCATCACAATTTTTGCAGGAAAGGGCATTGTGGATTCACACTACAAGCAGGACAAAATAAAAGTGATATCATAAGGCACTTGATCGATAGGAAATACATTTTAATCTCGGACAACTATGCAAAAGGTGTAAATTTAACATATCAATGAAGAACTTCAATAATATGACCATACACTATACATAAAAGATTGTCGAATTTCATCACGAGATCAACTAGACATTGTTCTCCCCAACTTCGCCTCCATCACCGCTGATGGGTCGAATCACGACGTTGTTATTCATCGATGATATCATAGGGCACTTAATTGATAGGAAATAGATTTTAATCTCGGACAAATATGCAAAAGGTGCAAATCTAACATATCAATGAAGAACTTCAATAATCTGACCATACACTATACATAAAAGATTGTCGAATTCCATCACGAGATCAACTAGACATTGTTCTCCCCAACTTCGCCTCCATCACCGCCGATGGGTCGAATCACGACGTTGTTATTCATTGATGATCCTTCTCTGTCCGCCACATTAATATTCAAAAGATCTTTAATAATTGCTTGTGATTTAATAAACAAGTTTCTGAGTCTCAAAGATGTTGCTCCACACATGGACTTGAAGATCAGTTTCGTCTCCTGATAAATTTGCCAATAATTGGGATTTGTAGCTACCATGATGAGGAACAAACCATAGAGAACCCACTTGATATAATAATTCAGCACAATCGACTCAATCGTTACTCCAACAACAAGACATCCTAGTATGAGAAACATGAAATTGATGCATGTCTTTCTCCAATCGCTTCGTGTTGTTCGCGAACTGATGACAAAGAGCACGATGAGAGCTACAGCTATCATGATGAAGGTCGTTTGCATGTTTAAAAGTAAATTCTTAACTCCTAAAAGAGCAATGACCATTTAAGCAAGGATATCAAGAAATCTTTTACTTTTTCAACGATGGCATCTTCTTGTCCTCCGAGACTACAAAAAAAAACACAAAAATATGAAATCGTTAGTTCATGAGGCAAATAATACTAGCTTAAATCTTACTTTATATAAGCTTGCTTATCCACAAAGTAAAACTCTACAATGAGTTGTACACATTAAATATGACGGTGGCAATCTCTCCCGAATTGCATTACTACCGGTCATATGCTAATCCAAAATTACAAGCTATATAGTTCAGCATTAGCGATATGCAAAGTCCATATAATTAGTCTAAACGGATCGGTTGCAATGAGTAAAAATGACTCTCGATCAATATGGATGGATTTTGCGAAAATCGCACAAGTAAAAGCTCCAACAAATATAGAAAGCCAAGTGCACTCGATTGTTTTTGACCCAAAAGAGGATGTAGCTCATAGGACTTGTGCATCGGTCCCAGGTTGACCTAGTGGATATAGTTGATAGGAACTTAGTTGAGTTCAACCCGGAAATCAAATTTGTCCAGACCGAACCAACCAATTCTAGCTCATATTTCTAAAGCTTTTTACTTTTCACTGAGGGAGTAGGTTGTTCTATCTCGAGTATGTTCTTTCAACTCGACAGTCTGCATCTTTGGTACATGAAAACCGTCTCTGTTAATTTAGCTTCACGGTGTCGAATCAGAGAATGGTGTATGTGAAAGCATAATTGACGCATAAGAATCAAGTTCAGAACGTAGCCTCAGGAGTGGCTTAATTATATCAGGGAAAGATGAGCGTGGGCATTTGCCAAACATGAAAATGAAGAGAGAGAAAGAGAGCGCGCATTAACTTTGCTCAAAGATACAGCCGGGTACACAGGCCATGCACACCATGATGGGGTTCCATGGATAGGATCCATGGTGCACACTAGGCGCGTGATTCGGCTCATAAGTAACAAGATACACACACATATGCAAGCAAACAATGAAGAGTTTCTCATTATGGGACTAACCTCTGAGCCTCAGTTGGAGTAACGTTGATGTCAGACATCGGATGTGTGCTAGCTTGGCTTTCCCAACAACGAGATTTTGATGTTTTCTTTCAGATCTGCCTCTGCGCGAGAGGCAAAGAATTTGCAGTGAATTAATGCTTCACGCTTGAAAGAATTATTGGGCTTTTATTTCATCAAAAAGTACGTCGTTAAAGCCATCCCTTCTTTTGGCTTCCATGAGGGTTTCTCCGAAGGACTCCCCAATTGAAATCATGATTGCAGCTGACGTCAAACTTACTCCCTCTTGTCAAAGTTTGACGAGAGGACGACCCGGCGAAAGTGACCGTACCGTCACATTCTCAGTTTTCTAATTTATTTTTTTGAAATATGCTTCGCCAGTAGTATTGTCACAAAAAATTCGCATATTATTACCGTATATTTCGCATAAAACACTTATTAATTGATAAATCGAGTGATTAAAAATAACTTACAGTACTGTCATATTATTAAACTAGCAGCTCCCTTATTTTTTTCATCTACGATTAAACCGGTGTACTTCGTGTCCCAAACTATTAATAATTTATTGGGCAAATAACTAACTTCCTTTTTTTCTTTAACCAAAAGATAGCTAATTTAATTGTTATACTATCAATAGATCTAATAATAATCCGGAAATTCGAAACAAGAAGTCCAGTATTCCATTTTCTTCTCAATTTTCACTAACTATAGCTCGCCAACGTCTACTAGTACCGTATTCAAATTCTGCGAAATGAAACCCTGAAAGAGTCCACAACCGTGATCACCATCCGCTATTACAGTTTTGAGGGAGATAACAACATTATTGGATGGAAAGTTTTGATGACTTTTATTAGATGGATTTGCTTATTGGAAAAAAATAATGTGGCCCCGTATACTAACTGAGAATCCATGTAAGGAAAGTCTGCAGCTTTAGATAGTAGATACACTGTTTTTCTCCTTTGCAAGCAATCAACGTTCTTCATAAATTGGAAACTTTGGTATTAAACACACTTAACAAGTGCTTAGACACAATTGTTAACAAGATTCTTAACAAATACGTTATCGGCCAAAAAAAAAAGCACTAGGAGATGAAATTATCTTTTTTCTCCTTTTTTAATATCTAGACACATTTCTGCGATTTATTTTCCCTCTCACATGAGAATGAAGATTGAAAATATCTTTTCTCTCCGTTTTCAATCTATGCCAAACGCGTAGTGCACTAACTATATTTCGGTGATGTTTTTCCTCCACACACAAGAATAAAGATGGAAATTCCACCTTTTTGTCCTTTTTGTAATCTCTGAAGTTTCCACGTTGTTGCTGGCTGCAGCAAGAATACTACAGATAGATGTATCAGCATCGTTTGCATTGAAAAACTCTTTTTCCGTTGCCCTCGTTAAAGATTGGTCCCTCTAATCTCTAGGTCAAATATAAACTAGAATTTGTAGCGTGAAGAGTAATATGCAACTAGAAAATATTTTTCTTTCTATTTCGTTTGTGGGGATAAAATGAAGCAACCTTCAAGTACAACAGTAAAACTTTGACATACAATTTTTTTTTTTTGGGTAAGGTTTGACATACAATTTTTTGTGTGGTCTAAAGTGAAAAATCATTCACTTGAATGCATATATTAAATCCACACATATTAGGCGCAAATCATCAGTAATGAAGATGAAAATCTCTCTAAGAGTTTGCAATGAATGAATGCTCCACGCTTGAGGAATTCTTGGTTTTTTTTTTTTATAGAAGACATTTTAATTTTAATTTTTTTCTTCATGGCTAATAAAGTACAGATCAAAAATGTTATGTTACCAAGCAATTCATTTAGGCATCATGAGGGGACGAAGGTCCCATATCTTTTGTCTCGCGTGGTGGTAATGTCAACATGTTTTCACGATTTTGACCCCCAAAAAAAAAAATGTTCCCACGGTTTATTTTCCATCTTATATGAGGATGAAGATGAAAATATATTCTCTCCTTCCACACTCTCTTAACCAAACATATTTCTAAAGCGGCCGAACGCACGTTGTAACTGCAAAATACTTTCCCTTTTCTTTTTTGTTTGCAGGATAATGGGAAGCAATCTTCAATCCAAGAGTAAATTTTTAACATTGGTTTTTTTTTTTGTAGTATAATGTGAAAAATCGTACACTTAAGTGCCTATAAAAAAATTCCATACATATCAGGAGCAAAATAAAAGGTAAATAAAAAATAATAATAATTCAAAGAATTGGCCGAAGGAAAATCAAATCCAATTTTATAACTAAGATAAGTGCTAGGTCCAAAGCGTAAGGGTAAAAGTCTTTGTCAATCCATTTGATTGTGTTGACCACACATCTCATAGGTGTTTTTAACTTGTAATTCAGGTTTGCTGTGCATCTAAAAGTAGTTCATGGGTTCTAAGTTTCAGGTTCCACCTATCTAGAATTTGGAACTTACCCGTCGAAACAAGTTGTCAAATTTGAGGATTGCACGGGTTTTATTTGTCATCAGACACTTCATATTCCCGCCACATCTGTGGCTTCGTCAAGGTTTCTACGAAGGCAACCCAAATCCAACAGTACGGCATTTGGCCTGAAATTCGACAGCAAGAACTTGCATGGAGTGATAAGCCAGAAAAAGATAGAATTAGAGATTCGATAAGGACTGAAGGAGGGTCAATTGCATCTGTTGATTCATAGTGGAGGCAGCACGAAGATAAATTTTATTGGATGGATTTTGTTTTTCCAAAAAAAAAGTGCCCCCATGAAACATGATGATTGATGACAAGCCATGTGAGTAAAGTATGCAGCTTTAGATAGTAGATGCTCTGTTTTTCTCCTGTGGCGTGCAGTCAACGGTTCATAAATGAAAACTTTGTTCCAATTGAAGGATGCACTTGTTTGTTTCTTCTTTTCGTTTGTTTTTTTTTTTCCCGATTGGCAGAAGGAGGTACTTATTGGTCATTCTAATTTGATCCCCTTTGTAAAAGCCCTTGCTCTTTGAGTTATAGCCAATAACCTCTGGAAATCTCGAAGACACTCCCCAGGGAAAAAGACACAATTTGGCCAGAACAAGAACCAAATGAAATTAAAATAATCGTGTAACAATATGGTAAGGTTTAACAAATATGGAACAAATAATGATAATTTTCTTTTTTATTTCGAATGACATGCAACGAAACAGACACACCAATACATTATGTATTGAACAATCAGATGGCACATCGTCGAATGGTTGAACAATCTCTAGACATCAGATGGAATGGATTTATGTAAGAGTTGTGATTGAAATAAAGAAGAATATATGTAAGGTTATTCGTTTTAGATTTTTGTGAACAAGCTTGTTAAATAGGGGGGAAAAAAAGAGAGGGAAAGCATATCTATCTTTTTATGATTTGTGATTTGTGTATTGACAATGGTGATCTTTTCATAAAGTATGGTTTCCGCTTTTAGACGGGTCTAAATTCTAGGAGCGGGCCTCGGGTAAACTGACCATTTGGTGCAGCAGAACAAACGCTGCTACACGAAGTTACCTAACAAAATCCAACACTCACGTTTCTTGTACAAGTGGTCTTAACTTAAGATTGAGATAAGACATTTCATTTTAAATGACCTACCAAACGTGGGTTTTTGCGCTATTTGACCGTGAGGATTGATTTGAGAAGATAGTAGACTTACCAATTACAATACGGCGCCGGAAAAGTACATCAAATCTAGCAATGCTCATTTATTTTTGGCAAAAAAAAAAAGATTATTCATTTTTTTACATGCTAATACATTAATAAAAGGAAACAAAAGTGTATATTGATTCATTACTGATAAAACTGCTAGTTACGGAAAATTACCCAAAAAAAAAAGTCATAAGTTTATTGAACAATTGATAAGACCCTGTGTAATTTGCTGGCTAGCAAGCATATTGCTGGTGACAACGTGCTTCAAGCGTGAGTTCACTTGGTTCGGGCATATTAGTTCGGTCTAATAAGTTAAGCTTGATACCCAAATTTTCAAAATCTAAATACTGTACCAAAAGAATGTTAAATATAGCTAACGAGCATGATCGAGAAGCATACAAGATTGAGGTGATTGGATTGGATAATTAACGTTGTGTTATTGGAAATTGAGAAACCTTTTTTTTTCCTGCTAAAGCTACATTCATTTCGCAAAAAAATGAGGTTTTTCTGGAAAATATTTTTCGGAAAGTCATTTTGTAGAAAAATAACAATATTTTGGTGTTCGGTCGAAACCTGAAAATAAACTGGAAAGTATTTTCTACCGTTTGATATGGAAAATCGAATTGATATTCATCCGTGCACTCTTTTTACGCAATTCAGCGTGGATTTATTATGAAATTCGACTCTTCATGCTTGGAGACGTTGTGCCTGCAATCCCAAATCCTACAAGGGAGGCTGTAGACAATTTCTAGTACTATTTGTTTAAGTGCAGAAATTTTATTCAAATGGACTGTCCTTTTTCCCTTTCCCTCGACACTTGATTAAGGATAATTATTATCGTAAGTTCTTTCATTTTGATAGTTTCTGCGATTCCATCCTCCTGTCGTGTTCCCTCTTTTGGGAACGTTCAGCTGATCCCCCTGTCCCATTCCCTTTCCCTCGACATTGCTTTCTCTTTTTGGGATTGCATTTTTTGCTTTCTTTTTTCCCTCCCCCCTTTTCTATCCTCCTGTCCGTTTCCCTCGACACTTCATTAAGGATAGTTATTATCATAAGTTCTTTCAGTTTGATAACTTATCCCTTTCCCTCGACACTTAATTAATGATAGTTATTATCATCAGTTCTTTCATTTTGATAGTTATTGCGATTTTAATCCTCCTGTCCCTTTTCCTTGACCTTCCCATTCCCTTGACATTTTTTGCTTTCTCTATTTGGAATGGCCAACTTAGTTTTAGGACTTGGCTAAGCTCATCGTCCCATCGTCCCCATAGTCAGCTTTTCACCACAAATCGATTTTGTGGAAACCGGATCACTTTCCACACTTTGTCTCCCCATTTCGTTTTTTTATTTTATTTTATGTGTTTTAATTATAAGCTAAAATTAGAAGACAAAGATATAAGAGGCCCACACAATCAAGGTCTAATGAAACATATCCAATTGAAAATATTCAAACAATAAGTTGCAACTTTTAAGATACTAGATATTATTCTCCGGCCAAATAAAAAGATTCCGTGGATATTGTTTCGAAAATTACAAAGAAATTCTTAATAACTCAAAAAAAAAAAAAAGGGAATGCAATTTTGACTCCATATTGAATCAACACTTGAAATGTTGGCTTCGCAACTAATAACGAGATCATTTTGCAATGAAACGGCTTCTCGTTCCTTTCGATCAAATCAAATTGCTCTAGAAAGACTCTCCGATGACCTAAAATTAAGACCGGTAATATCGGTTATGCACAAAACAAATGAAGTAAAGAAAAAAAAATCAAAATAAGAAGTATGAATTAGTGAAGAAAAAATTTACCATGTTGATCCAAATCTTGTAGATGAAGATGTGTAGAAAAAATCAAAATAAGAAGATTGATTGTAGGCAATTCTAATGCTATTTGGGTCAGTGCAGAAATTTTATTCAAATCAAAAGAAAAAGCAAGCAAACGTATTAAATTAGAAAAACATAATATTTCATGTTGAGAGTTCATCTCCCATAACGGCATTGTACTTCGTAAGAAGCTAATCTGATTGATGGCGGTCGAGAGAAACAATTTGCATTGTAGCAAAAACGCTTGACAAAGATAAAGAAAGAGATCAATAAAGAAAGAAGAAGGAATCTCATTCCGTCAAGTTGAATCCCATCATTCTTTATGTCATTGGCAACCGCCATTTGGCCCATAGTAGAGGCGGCACAAAAACGAATGGAGAGCAAGATCACAACCCAAAAATTCGCGATGAAGATGTTTATAAGTAAACCCTTAACTTGAAGAAGAGCTAATGACCATGCAAGCAAGGATTCCGAGCAATCTTTCGGTTTTTTTTTCAAAGATGCCATCTTCTTGATCAAGAAGAGGTGAATTGATTATTTCAAAGAACTTTTCAAATATCTTGAACAATTTTATTCCGTGCCATGTGGTATAAGAGATAGAAATTCTAGCTACTAGACGAAAACAACGTTTGATAATTTAAATAGGATCAGAAAATCGACTTAAATGATTCGCTTAAATAAATAATTCACCTTAATCTAGTAAGTAAAGAAGGGGTTATCTAATTCTCTGTAGATAAAAATACTTGATGGCAATTAGAAATATTATCAAATATATTTTGAAAACCTACCAATAATGGTCTGGTGGTGGACCCAGCCCTAGGTTCCCAATTTCCCCTTAAAATTAAGGGGGGGAAATATTTTGAAAGAAGAATTCAATTTTGTTCACTCAAAATTTATAGTCATGCTCCCCCAACGAGAAATCCAGTCCTCCATTGTCCAAAGATAGGCCGTCAAACCCCCAAAAAAAAAAAAAATGCATATTGCACCACTTCCTTAATGCAGCTTAGTTTCTGCAATTCCACCAACTTAAGAATATTTGTCACAGGCAAGACAAAAATGTCTCAATATAATCAAATCAGGCATAACAGGAAGACCAAACCTTCATGACAACACCAGTTTAGAGCTACTTATTTCTTTTTATGGAAGGATGCAAACGGATAATTCAACTGGCGTAAAAGGGTAAGCAAGCTATAATCAGCCGTCACAATAATCCTAACATCAACCAGATCAGCTTGTAAAAAAGTTGCAGATAATTCAGTTGTCTAAGATAGTAAATACAACTAGCATTTGGTAAGTTAAACATCTTAGCGACAGGAAGAGGATCAAGCTACTTTCTTGCTTCTATCTCTCGCTTAGTTAGGTGCTTCCTTTCTTGCTGTTGTAGCAGAACCTAACAGAAAAATGACCTTCTGATCAATCACTCCTGAAATAGAACATAAAGACACAAATCAGAAGTCAATACACAAAGAAATCTGCAAGTAAAACGTCACTAAATCCGAGCTCTAATGAGGCCATTCCATTATGTGGAAAGAAATGTTGGTTTCCTCATCCTCCAGATCACTTAATCCACCATCTTTGACCTCTGACCTATGTACTGATATCAGCTTAGCTTAAACGCGAAAAGAAAGCTTTGGAGAGCCATTATTCCGTTGTCTGTCCTCAAGCCCAAGAATTTAAAATCTAACAAGTACCACTAGTATGGTCACTAACTCTGTTATCATCATTGATAACTAGTGAAAGGGGTGGGAAAAATCGCAGCCAATTCACCACAATACCTGATCAGAACAGTACATACTTGGCACTCTTAACCACTCAGGAGCTTTCGGAACCTTGTATCATGTTGCATCGATGGACAATCTTCGAGAAATCATCAAGACTTAGCTGTAATATAGACAGACAAATCACGCCACAAACAGATATTTTGATTTCTAAAGACACAAAACCAGCATCAATATCCAATCCCCGGTTTACTTAGCACCATTAAATTTCCGTCGATTCCTAAGAAAAGCAATCATTAATACTATTGTCGCAATTTTTTTTCCTTTGCATAACATTACTAGAAATTTGTTCAATGGAGCAAAAAATAAAAGAGATGATACGGAGAAAATTACATTCTCCCAACTCAAGCGTGGGCTAGCTAAGATCTAACTAGAGAATGACCTTAAATTAACTATGTAAAAGTTCATATCATAACAGAAGCCGTTTTCCACACTTTTGGGGCATGACTAGTCCCGCCAGGATATTACCACATTTACTTTCATTACTCCATTGTTGTGATTAAATCAAGTTGGTGATACTTCCCACACACTTAGAGTGAAATCAAATTTAAAATTGGTCGATTCATAAAGCATGACCATTAACGCAAGATAATTTCAAATCGCATAGACTTGTATCTGCATTAATAGTTTAAAAATTGTATTGACATGTGCCGTGAGGGCACTTCTTAAATGCCTCAATAAAGAAAGTTTGTCATTTCCAATGCACAATCTTTCTCGTGTTATGCGTAATGAATGAAATGGAAAAATGTCTTTATCAAGTATGGTTAACAAGTGGTGCGGGGACACTCTTCAACGAGACCCATAAGTCAATTATGTATATACACAACAACAGACTCTTCCTCACAAATGCTTAATGAATTTCACAACGGAAGTCAAGTAAATTAATGATGCTGGGACTTTTTTCAGAATTTCGTAGCAGTTCAGTCCACAGCAACGCGGTTGACAGAAGAATTAGCATGCAGGACTGAGATGAAACAAGAATAGTAGTAGGCTGGACCTTTCCATCTCCATCGCTGTCAAAGCAGTGAATCATGTCGGCTAGTTCCTTGTCTGTCCACATAAAATCATGAGCATCAGCTACTTTGGCTAAATCAAGGACAGTGATGCCACCCTTCCCCGCTTCTGCATGACACAAGCAAGCTCATCAGCTCCAGAAACAAAAAGGTTCGCAAGCCAAAAAGGGTGCCTATTGCACCCCTTAACACATTACAAGCCACAGAAAGAAAAAGATGTACCCACTTAACAATAAATTAAGAAACTCTCATTGAAAGAAAAAGAGGATGTAGAAAAAACTGTGAAATAAAGACTATCCAGGAATGTAGAAAAAACTAAAATTGACATTCTGAGACTTCTTTAGTAGCAAACCAAAATTTGCCAGATTGTCGAATGCTAAACATCCTTTTTCATAACCATGACTCAAGAAAGGGATGGAAGATTTGCTGAGCATAAATATCCCCCTCCAAATTAGCCTTCTATAGATATTGGTTTCTTAGAAGCGAATGCTTCAGCCTAACAGTAAATTAGCTTCTCTGAACCTCCCTACCATTTGGACTAATGATGCACAAGGACAAGTAAACCTGCCATGCTAACCACCAGTGTGGTTGCCACAGCCATCAATGCCATAAAATGAAGGAAAGAACGTTAAAAAATACGTGTCCATCATCTGACAATCATACACATGGAAACTCCATTAACCATCAATTACCATCAAGCTGAAAAAAGTGCATAATCAGCTCGTCCTCAGTCATCTTCACCCGGCTGGTAAACTGGATATCGACAATTATTTACAGGCAAAGAAAGAAAGAAACAAACAAAAACAGTCAGTTAGGAAAGAAAAAGGAAAACAAGATTCACTTAAAACAATTATTAGAATGAGTTACTGACAGTTTTTTTCCTCTTCAGTATTCTAGGATTTTCCCGAGTCTTTTCTACTTTGCCGTTAGGATCTACACCAGCCTCATTTTTGGAAGGCCCTGAACTTACTGTTCCCGAGACTCTGGCAGAATCATTCAGAGACAGCACAATGGCCTGCATTTTGCCATTGTTAGTATTGATCTTGCAGTTACTACACCTGTAATAAATTCCTAATCCATGCTGAGATGAAACCCAAGCTTCACCATGGAATGAAAATATTACAATCATGAAAACAAAAATTTACCTTTGCCAATTCAGCATCATCATCAACATAATCCAACTTATTCATTAACTTTTTGGTCTGAGGTTTCTTCTTCGGTTTTGACACTTTTCTCTTTCCCTGGAGCAGGAGATAGTCCCAAAAGGTAAACCAAAACATTTTAAAGCAAGATGGAAGGCTTACAAAAGTATTGACATGTGCATTAGACAGGAAGGACAAGAAGCTCGGTTATAAGTGGACATATCAAAATAATACATGATCAGAATAATTGACTGAATTCAATTGTGCTCAAATCAATCTTTAAACTTCTTTCACCCACATGAAACGCCAATTCAGGTTTAGCTCCTTTTACTTATCTCATTGTTTATTTCACATCAATGCCACTACCTCTGAAATATGTGACATATCTGAAATCTTATCCCAATACTAAGAATGCATTAGGACTAAAAACGAGGAAAAAGCATGTTGCAATTGGCACTAAGTATCATAACCAAACTCTCTAAGTTCAGACTACGCGTCTTCTTCATACGACACCACCCTGATCTCACCTAATATAGAACAACCAAGGACATGAAGAAGTTGCTCATGTTCAATATTCCATTGCAATTATTGTAAACAACATCTCCAGGGCTGATATATGCACAAATTACTAAAAAGTTCCAACGTGCACCTCAGATCTATAAGATTTCTATTGTTCTCTAAATCCTGACTTAAATGGGTACAGAAAGAAAAACTGTCTTCCACCAAAACATGCACTCCAAGAGGACAGAAAAAGCACCAGAAAAGCTAAACTTAAATGAAAGCCATAAGTCAATTTAACTAAAAAGCCTGCACTATATTATGGGGTAACTAAGTCATTTACTCAACTGCGGTATCAAATTAACCTATTTGGTGAATTTCAAGCTTTCTATCAGGCATTATACTTATGAAAGGCGTTCAAGCAAGTCACTTCAACCACTATCCATTGAAGAGAAAGGAATGTTGATGCGGCACCTTAGAGCGGCTGACATGACATTATATCCATGTGCCCTGGGGCAAACTATCTTCTAGACTTTAAATGGATGTTTGGAGTAGTGAACTGACTGAAACCATTTAGAAAGTGCCAATGAATAGGTCGAAAGTACCAAGAACCTTTTTCATGAACACACCCAAAAAACCAGTTGAGAGAAGGAGGTGATATACCACTTGCTAATCAGTATTTGACATTAGTGTTAAGGAATAGCACATCGGCACGAGGCCAAAGGAATTTTGATATATCAACAAAGGAAACAAAAGACTCAAAAACATTTTCAAGGTTAGTTCCAATGCACTTAGCAATCGGGCACTAGGCATCTTAGGGCCACTTACCAAATTCCTTTTTTTTTGAATTATAACACCCATTCATAACTCAAAGACATAAAAGAGAACAGATTTGAAGAGTCAAGAACTGCGCATGAAGTTGTAACAAAACACTTCGTGGAAGGAAAAAAGCAATTAAAAAAAAGCAAAGTAATTGAATCTTTAACAACAACGTAAGAGTAAGAAGTGGAGAATAGGGCCATTGTGCAAGTGAAGTGATAAGGGGCAGTGAATAACACATCATATTTTATAATTAACTTGTAGGGGTAATAGCCACACTTAATGCCAAAACGAATACTCAATTTGACTGTTCTAATTTTAGGGTACAACTTTGTCTTCGCCAATAAACAAAGTTAATGCCTCAATTATGCAAAAGCCATCTGTTAGAAACCTGTGAATTGTTTTAAGTTTTCAAGGAAGAATGTCCAAACGGAAAAAAGACATATAATATTTGTTTATATACAAGCATTTTTTTACAATAAAGATTTTATAATATATTTATTATTTTTAAAGAAAGAAATTAATTCTATTAAGGCGGCACCCAATGCCGCCAAGAGCGTTAGTAGTAGCAGTACAGTAAGTATAGGGTTAGTTTATCGCCCAAACACACCCAATTTATTAAGTCTTTTTAGTTATGCCCACAAACAATATTTATAATAAATTTAAATTTTTTGCATTGCCACCAAAAACACTTCTTGGATAGGATACTTTTTTCTATAAAAACCTGTTTGTAAAACCTTGTTGGAAAAACAAAAATCCTTCATCAGCAGAGAACGTTGTCTCCTGCATTCCCTTGAGGCAACACATCAACCAATACCCCATATCCCCATGTTGGAGAAACACCCACCAACACCACCACCAACACAAAAAATACCCTCTTGTTTGTTCCCGTGCAAGGACGGCACAACCTTATGTTATAGGCCAGGCACCCTTTCCCCTGTGACCTCACTATTGGATGTGGAACTACACCAAACATTTTGACTTGGACAACTATATTATGAATTCTTCCTTTCGACATTCCTCCAAGCACCCCACAATCCAGCCGACACACATTCTTCCCCCCTATCACGCATCATTCATTCATTCGCTTTTTTTGATTTTTTTTGAATGCTTTTCACTTTGTTTTGTTTTGGCCTTTGTGTACATGACTTTTATGGGGCTTTCTTCTTTTCTTGTCCTGGCACCCCCTTTTGATTTTACTGGCCCCCCCCATCCCCCCTCCCCCCCATCCCCCCCCCCCCACCCCATTGTTTCTAATTCTTTTATAATTTTTTTTTTTTAAGAAATAAGCATTTTCTTTTACCAGGAGCGGAAGGTGAGGAGATGTGGTGTTTTGGTTAGGCTTGTAGGGTTGGAAAGTCTGTACGGTGGAGTGTGATTGGAACATTGTGGGACTTCGTTGGGTGGTCACCAGTGTGCCGGATTGTGATTGTGTATCTTGAAAAACCGAGTTTAGGGCCAGGTCCCGAAGTAAGTACAGTGGATTGAAAAGCATAGACGAGTGTTAGACCAGCAAGCTGTAGTGTGTTGGTGTTTATGTCCGCGGGTTGAGCGAAAGGTGCGCTTAAACGGGTCTAGAGCAGGGACCCAAGGCCACAGCAAAAGTGTCAGTGAAAGAATTAACTGAGGGTGTGTGGTGTGTGGTTGGTTTGGGGGGTGGGTGGATGGATGGGTTGTTATTTGATAAACAACAGGGCAAGAGTGCTTGGTTATTGGCGGTTTTTTGATGAATTTTGAATCTTATGTTAGTTTTGGTTTGTTGTTATTTGATTGAATGTTCGCTTTCTTTGATTGAATTTTTTTGTGTGAATTTACCATTTTTGAATGGGTTGTTTTGGAAACAGACTAGTTTTTATTCAATCTTAATTGAGTCAGTTTTTAATCTTCTTATTTTCCAATGCTTATCCATTAGCAGGTCCTTAGTTTTTCACACATTGGTTATTATTGTTCCAACCTAGTTTCTAAGTTTTATTTATAATACCCTGGTGTGAAGTGTAAGTATATGTTATGATGTGTTGTTTTTTAGGTTGAGTTTTTTTTGTTTTTTGTTTGAATTATATGTAGATTTGATAAAATTTTTCTAATTTATTTTCTTTTTTTTTTTTGTTTTTGTTTGAACTTTTTTATTTTTTTTAGTATTTTCTTTTTCTTGGAAATGAATTATTGACTTTAATGTTTTTGTTGTTACAATGTAAATAATTTTTTTTTTTAGTTTTCTTAATGTCTTTTGATTTTTTCATTTTTGATATTAGTATTGTATATTTTTTTGTTACCTTTGATGTTTGGATAATAGTTTCACGATTTTTCATTAACATAGTACAACATTATCAATATTGCAAAAGGTATTCTGTTTCGTGCATTTTTATTGGCAATGAAACATGTGACTAGAAGAATTATAGAATATTATTAAGAAATTCAATTTTCTGAGAATGATTTTGAAACCATCGTTTTTGATGTAGTGTGTTTGACCATTTGTTTTTTTGTTTGATCGTGATTGTCTGTGAGGTTTGAAATCTTTGTTGATTTCTATTTTGTAATGATTTTTTTTTTGGATTGAATTTTTTGAATTTTTTTAGTTTTTTTTTTGAATTTTTTTGATTGCCAATCAAATTTTTTTTTTTTTGTTTTATTTTTTTGTATTATTTGTGGATTTTTTTTTTTGGTTTTGTTGTCTTTTTTTGTTTCTATTGTGTAAAAATGGAGAGTTAGAATATTTTCCATTTATCGATTTGATTCATGTATGTTCTGAATTGTGATCTTCCGAAACATTGAATTGCTATTGACTAAAAAAATTTTTGCATTCTGATGTTTTTCAATTTTGATTTTGATCGATTTTTTTTTTTGTTGTGTTTTGTGAATGATTTGTGAAACCTTTTAGTTCTAAAGGCAAAAGTCAG
>JAGVVM010008578.1:0-19333 GCA_019149425.1 Psidium friedrichsthalianum
GGATTGGGTAAACCTAGATTACCTTCTGCCGGTATTTTGGTTTTCTTTTGATTTCAGTGTTTGTTTTGCTGTGAAATATTAGTTGCAGATCGTAGTGTTCGCTTTCTCATGTCTTTAGCCTCCATTCAGGCTCTTAACTCTCAAGCAGGATTGAGTGTTGGGACACAGGGACAATACGCTCCCGCAATTGCTGGAGGACAGCCTCGGCCAACTGGCATGGCCCCTCAGCCAGTGCCACTTGGGACTGGCCTTGACATCCATGGATATGATGATGAAGAAATGATGAAGCTCCGAGCCGAAAGAGGAGGCAGAGCGGGAGGGTGGAGCATAGAGCTAAGCAAGAAAAGGGCTATTGAAGAAGCATTTGGAAGCCTTTGGATATGATTCATTCAGTTCTGGCACTGTTTTGTTTGTGTGCGGGAACATTCGAAGATGGTTCTTAAGAGAGGAAGCCAGATCTGCAATATTATGATTGATCTGGGTAAAGAGTGTTTGCAATTATCTGCATGAAGATCATGTCTTTTTCGTTCTTGCATGGAGAGCATTCTGAGCAGCAGCAGCCTTTCTGCTGGCTATGTTAATGCGACGTTGAAGGTGTAAAATTGTTACCTCCTCTTATCCGATCATACTTGGAATAGTAATGGGAACTGAATCTTCCTCTCCCTCCCTCCCTCCCTTTCTCTCTCTCATATGTATCTGATTGAAGATATTGCAGCTTAAGTCTCTTTAGCAGATCCTTAGAAAGAATGAGTGTGATCGTGTTAAAATGTTATGCTAGGTCTAAATTGATCAATACTTGAAGGCTTCAGCTTGCCCTAGGGTTCTATGGGTGAAATTGTTGATGTGGTCGAAGACCAACAAATTCCTTGCAGGGGAAGGTAGTTCTAGGGCTTATGGGTAAACTTCAAGGTGATTCTATATCTCGGCGGCTTATTGCATGTCATCATGTTATTTGTGAGTAGTTTGTCTAACTATGCATCATCGTAAAAAGTACAAGTAGCCAAAAAAAAAAAAATTGTGAGCATTGAAGTACGGTTGTTTTAAGGAGGCGTGATAAAAACATTGATCGTTTTAAGAAGAAATCTGAGCATGTTCGTATGGTTGATTGCAAATTTGAGTAAGAGATGAGTTTCCTGATAAATTTCCTCGCACTTCTGTCATGTTACATCATTTGCAGAAGTGCTAGCTCAGCTTATCCCTAACTAAATAAGCTTATGCTTTCCAATGGGCATACCAACTGGTGAACTTTATTCACTTTAGGATGCACCCATATGTGCTAGATTCCACCGTCACTATTTAAAATTTACCATGACAAAAGACATCTGGTGGTCTGAAAAAAATTATCTTCGCTCGAGCTTAAACACATAAAAATCCACTTCCTAATAATATATTTTGACATTGAATATAAATTAACTCGGGAGGGTCTACTAATGAGCTTACGGAACACCAGAAGCTCTTAGCAGGAAACTCACGTACAAGATTGATGACAGATGACCATTCTTCATGTACTATTCGGATAACAAACTCGTCCCACCCCAGAAAGTCAACCAGACTTGCCCACACATCGTCTTTTTGCGAGCTCATAACGAAAGGGGATTTGACCTCAGCAAGTTGGATTCTTCACCCACCGAGATAGAGAACCGAAGGGAAACATAAATGTGCCAATGCAGCTCATAACAGCAATTAAACCTCAAATTACAATAGTACAAGGATTTGTAAACAGTTGTGTGCAGCCAAAAAAAATACATACAACTGCCAGCATGCCACGACAATTGGTACTACTTGTCCTATGTCAGTTTCTTTTTTTTTTTTTGGTCAAATTATCCTATGTCAGTTATATACACGATTTTGCAGCTATTGTGACTTGTCATTATGTGCAAGTAATATCCAATCATCTTATCAATCAAATCTGCCGGTGGTCAACCTCCTTTTGTGTTGCCGCTTTCTATGTGAAACTCCTACTCAAATAAGACCAGCCACTTGCAGCTCTCCTCAAAGGAATCAAACAACAGGACAAGCATGAGATCTGATCAACTCCAGCATGCAGATGGGTGTCACTGCAAGAGTTCTAGCTTCCGCAAGAATCCCTTGCCTCCATGAAAGAACTGGGAGTGAGTTTTTGGCAGTCAGAGGAGATCCCTAACTTCTCTGCCCTGGTAAAAGATGGTTGCACAGCCATCCTGTAAAACTTATGAGCTGCTCCACTTGTTGAGTATATTCAAAAAGCATTAACTTCTCAGGAGCTGCCACTTCGTAGCAACACTGTGTGTTTCTTCTTTGCCATTTGCAACCTGAACATGCGCAACTCAGTGGTTCCTTCCAGGCTCCAGCTTTCAGCTGGTAGTAAAAAGATTCTTACTCCGAGAAAGTTATGCTTTGATGACTTAGAAGAAGTTGCTACCCTAGCCATATGTTAGATCAGTTGAAGAAGTAAGGAGATTTGAGGACTTCCCGCAAGTCAAAGTTGCCTCTATCAGGTAGGGAAGGAAACGTCAGTGCTGGATATGATGTCTGGAAACTCTCAAGCAACTGCATAAACACAAGACGAATTAAGCCTGATTAAGACCCTGCTCTAAAAAAGAGTAGATAATATAAAACAGCATAGTGCATAAATAAAGTTTTACACCAAAAGTTAGCTTTTGATTCAGATGAAATTGACAGTTGAATAGAGGATTATTTAGAGAACCATGAGATCTCTAAATTATCTATAAGCCTGGCAATTTTAACACAGTGACTGGGAACACACTGAAGCATACAAAACCATAGTCATCGCCCCATCAACCTTTTCTTTAATAGTTGATCTGAGACACATGCGAAGGTTCAACAAGGCTTAGCAGCTGTTTATAAGAATCAAGGTACTTACATTTTCAAGGATAGGCATATTATATAGTTCGACAAATTTTTCCCGTAGAATCCAGTTCATCTGGTCCACATCACAAGCATGTGTCCAGAATGAGTCGTGCACACCTGCAGTTTATTCAAATGAGGATGGATGTCAGTTTTGCACTAAACACAAGCAGGTTGCCTTTGAGCATACTTCAAAGACCAGTTTCCTATGTCCAATCCATAAATACACTTTCCGCAATCTAGCTTAGAATTTCCCGGAATCCGAAGGAATGATATTTGTGTAGATGTATCAGGGAAGCTGACCAATACTGGGACCAGTTCGTCAAATCTCCTTAGCTAGGATCTGTGGGAGATCCATAAGAGCAGGATTGTCCTTGGGAGACTAGTAGATTTGGCAAACATGGAAATGTACAAAAACCTGAACCAATATGCAGCATGCTCACCTAACGGAACCTATTATGGTGCTAGGTTAATGTGTATCTAGCATTTGCCAGTATCAGGCACAAGATCCAAATGAGCTGTTGCAAATAAAGTGGCTTGAGATAAACCTGCAAAATGTAGACCACCCTCCCTGCAGGCAATGGCCGTCATCATCATGTGTGAACCATCAAGTGAGTGAACAAAGTTTGGAGGAAATGCTGTTCTCTGTCTTCTAACATCAACCTGAAGTCCATACACCATTTGAGTTTTCATGTCAGTATATTCAGTGTCACAGGATATAATCTACTGAGTTTTCGGAAGATAACCTACCAAGTCACCCTCCCGTTGCAAGGCCAAAATCTGAAGGGTTGTTCTTATCTGCATTACAAAACTCATTCAGGATTATAAAGAGAATCAAGCAACACAGATAATCTGAAGGGTTATTCCTGTCTGCATTAAAAAAACTTATTCAGGATTTTCAGCACCAGACACATTCACACATCCTTCCTGCAATCCCCACCCTAACGAGGTCTGTGTAAAAAATCCAAGTCATTCTTGTATCTTCAGCATCCTTCTCAGGAACAAAATATGAAGCATTTTACGAAATAAGTAGAATGCAACAAAGACAGTTGTTTACAAATGATAGTCTCATGAAAGGCAGTACTGTGTAATTGAGGAAACAATGCATAGCATTAAAGTAGAATCCGTGAAGACACAATCAATGGTGATTAGTAAATGAGTATGCACTCCTCTAGTCGCATCACGACACAACCAACTTGAGTGCATGACCACTTGCAAAATTAGCATACATTACCCTTCAAGTAAAAGAAACTCAAGAAGATTCGGTTTACTTATTAAACTTGAACAACTCTACATTAAATGTTACAACCAAGGGACACACAGCTGAATATGTCAAGATCACATGGCAAGGAGCTAAAAAGCTCTCTTTGTACGTGTTTATACAAGACTAATTGCAAGTTCTTTTGCGCCATATATAGGGTTGTTTATAATCAGATCCAAAAATCTCACCATATGTTCAGATCATCCACATCCTATAATAGTAGAACTTGTTGGCACCAGAAGGCATGCATTCATTGGTTTGTTAACCAAATGTAACATGTCCAAGCCTAGTAAGCACAACTGAAACACTCACAAGATGGCGTTATTTTTATAGTATGGTTGTACGACAGGAAGACCAAGGGGAGTAGTCCACCGCACTGGTTGATTTTCTGCAGCAATAATCTGCAAAGACAAAATTACAAACATATTGCGTAAATCTATCAAGATTGCAGATAGAAAAATTCATTGCATTGCAGAAATTGTACTTTTGCACAGTCACCAAGCCAACCCATTATTCTACGCGCTGCTTCAAATATCTCTTCAAGGGCGGTCAGTGTTACCTGCAGAGTTTTATCGAACCAATGCTTATTGTAGCATGAAAACCTTAAAATTTCTCAAACTGAACCAGAGTGTGCAAGTCTTTTTCAGTGAATTTTGGATTGCACAACTGAGAACAATTCTACAGGAGAAAATAAAATGAACAAGTTCACTTCAAAAAGAGGAGAAAAACAGAAGAGGAGGAGGAGGAACAACACTGCTTGATGTGGCATTTCCAGTAAAGAAAGATACCAATAAAGGATATCTTATCAGAGAAAGCAAGTGTGAAACCCAGCTCAAGCCACATTACCATACAGCAGTGTCATACAACCAAAGATACTGGTGAACACGTAAGTCGCCCATAGACTTTCAAACTAATTCATGCTAAGCTCTTGCACTCTCCATAATTAAAATAAACTGTGCTTCTGGCTTTGATTCAACTTTTTCACAAGAATATCACAAGAAAACCCACAATGGCACAACCAACAACTCAAACCGCTCTCAACAATATACTCAGATACAAAAACTCAAGAAACAAATGCAGCGAAAACCACCTTCCATGGATAACTAAAGAAGACTTAATCACATGCGTGACCATGACTGGTACCAGCAATCCACTCGTACATAATTCTGTTACCCTAGATCTTAGCACTACACAGTTCAATTCTGGCCAACAAAAGGACTTGCAAATGATTAAGAATAGAAGAGTACGAACTCAATTTAGTTTTTCCTTTCTAGTTTCTTTCATCATATAGACAATAATAATCTTAGGCAAAGGAAATGCAGAAAGATGCAGTCGACGAACAAGCATTGTAAGAGAATAATATTCCTATCTGGAAGGTTTGCAAACTCAAGACTGAGCTTGATGAGGTGTCTCAGCAGGCGGCTGAGCTTGTGGAACCTGACAGTATAATAACCATATGACTCCATACAGAAGCCCTACTTCTTGAAAATAGATTAGGCAAAGGCTTACTTTAGCAGCATAGCATGCAGCAGTAAATAGCAGTCTTTCATCACCAAGTACACCCTTCTCCTCTAGTCTTCTTTTTATCTGCTCACGTGCCCCAACAAACGTCACTCCATATACTGAGGTCATCACTGTCTGTTTCACTAGTTTCCTATCCACCTGAAAGGTTTCAAAAGATAGAACTGTAACTAAACAGTAAAAAGACAACCGCACAAAAGCGATGTGATAAATGAAAAGTTCTTTCCAAAAAGAAAATTCAAGAATAAACTTTGTAACCACAGAAAATGCACCTGGCCTAGTAAGACCTTCGCCATCGCAGCATTAGGATAAGTAGCAGGGTCCCTGTTGCTGTCCCTTTTCATTATGTCGTGTACCCTAAGCCCCAAAAAGAGAAGGTAACCAAGATTTTCATATCACATAACTTAGAGTATGAGTTAACCTAGAGCATGCACAAATTGGAGAGAGGGTCTGCACAGCAACAAGGAAATCTGCTAAAGAGTTGTATTACCCAAAATTTGCAGTAGCATAATTAAAATAGCACTATGCTGCCTTGGGAATCCATTTATTGTGGGTCATATCCTGCTGTGGGAAGAGACAGTTGGGTCTTTCTCCTTGTAAAAAGTGGTTTATCTGACCGTTTCTTCATACTTTTAGAACTATGACACCCAAAGCATATTTCTTACTTACCCAGTTAGTTATTATAGTAGGCAAAATAGGTTGCATTTGTAAATTCAAGTTTCTTTGCTAGACCAATTAAAGGCCTCTTATCATTTGGAAAGATTGCAGCTATCTTTCATTTACATCAAATCACCCCAAAAGCTGTTGTTTGGTAGAATAATCCATGAAGCTTGGCAACTAAATCTTTGCAGTCAGAAATACATTTGCGGTTTATACATCCAAGTGTTTCTTCTCCTTTCAATTAATGTGTCCCTGCGCTCGTTTAGAAAGTTTACAGTTCTGATTTGCTGAATAAAGAATCACCCAGAAGCTGTGTTAGCAAACAATGATTTAGGTAATTAGCTGATAATAGGTGGTTAAAATCAGGAGCAAATTCACCATTTGCACAAATTTGCTTTGTCTTTCCCCATTTGTTTTGTTCAATATTAAGGGTATATGCTATGAGAATTGTTTTTAGAAGTAAAATGTCTAGCAGGTCTTTGTTTCTGTTGACATGTCTAGATTGAATTAGTTATCTCAACTGTTGATATGATAATATAGATGTTAAGCAGAATCTCACATGTCATCCAAAGTAATTCTATTATGCTGTACCCTGAAACTTTGTGTAACTTAATATTTTAATTTCTCATGATCATTGATTTTATTATCAACACCATACTCTTTTTCCAGATGGAAGCTGCTGCAGTAAATCTAGTTGCAGCAGAGGAACCTGCTGATGTTTATTCAGAAATTGCTGCAAGGTATGGTACACGGCCACGGTGATGCATTTTTGTTGTTGTTAGACTTGCGAAATTTTCTCAGTGCAAACCTTAAAAGTTGCACTAGTGCCTGGACAGTTACCAAGGCAGTTATATGTGTTGAATAATTGGGTAGTCTGCACTTCCCAACAGCCTAGCATCTTTTTTTCCAGTCTATCTCACCATAATCTGAAAAGAAAAGAAGCAAGATATCTGATCACTCCAGTCATACACGTAGGTTAGAAAGAAAGAAGTTATCTGTATCCTAATATTCTCTTCTGTCTTCATACAACTCTTCCTTTCCCTATATCTCCTAGAGCAAGAGACCAAGTTCTCTTAGCACCGCTGGGGATATGACTCCACAGAATAAATGGATTCGGTAACGGTAGAATTGCTATTTTAATTATGCTACTGCAAATTTTGGGTAATACAACTCTTTAGCAGATTTCCTTGTTGCTGTGCAGACCCTCTCTCCAATTTGTGCATGCTCTAGGTTAACTCATACTCTAAGTTATGTGATATGAAAAATCTTGGTTACCTTCTCTTTTTGGGGCTTAGGGTACACGACATAATGAAAAGGGACAGCAACAGGGACCCTGCTACTTATCCTAATGCTGCGATGGCGAAGGTCTTACTAGGCCAGGTGCATTTTCTGTGGTTACAAAGTTTATTCTTGAATTTTCTTTTTGGAAAGAACTTTTCATTTATCACATCGCTTTTGTGCGGTTGTCTTTTTACTGTTTAGTTACAGTTCTATCTTTTGAAACCTTTCAGGTGGATAGGAAACTAGTGAAACAGACAGTGATGACCTCAGTATATGGAGTGACGTTTGTTGGGGCACGTGAGCAGATAAAAAGAAGACTAGAGGAGAAGGGTGTACTTGGTGATGAAAGACTGCTATTTACTGCTGCATGCTATGCTGCTAAAGTAAGCCTTTGCCTAATCTATTTTCAAGAAGTAGGGCTTCTGTATGGAGTCATATGGTTATTATACTGTCAGGTTCCACAAGCTCAGCCGCCTGCTGAGACACCTCATCAAGCTCAGTCTTGAGTTTGCAAACCTTCCAGATAGGAATATTATTCTCTTACAATGCTTGTTCGTCGACTGCATCTTTCTGCATTTCCTTTGCCTAAGATTATTATTGTCTATATGATGAAAGAAACTAGAAAGGAAAAACTAAATTGAGTTCGTACTCTTCTATTCTTAATCATTTGCAAGTCCTTTTGTTGGCCAGAATTGAACTGTGTAGTGCTAAGATCTAGGGGTAACAGAATTATGTACGAGTGGATTGCTGGTACCAGTCATGGTCACGCATGTGATTAAGTCTTCTTTAGTTATCCATGGAAGGTGGTTTTCGCTGCATTTGTTTCTTGAGTTTTTGTATCTGAGTATATTGTTGAGAGCGGTTTGAGTTGTTGGTTGTGCCATTGTGGGTTTTCTTGTGATATTCTTGTGAAAAAGTTGAATCAAAGCCAGAAGCACAGTTTATTTTAATTATGGAGAGTGCAAGAGCTTAGCATGAATTAGTTTGAAAGTCTATGGGCGACTTACGTGTTCACCAGTATCTTTGGTTGTATGACACTGCTGTATGGTAATGTGGCTTGAGCTGGGTTTCACACTTGCTTTCTCTGATAAGATATCCTTTATTGGTATCTTTCTTTACTGGAAATGCCACATCAAGCAGTGTTGTTCCTCCTCCTCCTCTTCTGTTTTTCTCCTCTTTTTGAAGTGAACTTGTTCATTTTATTTTCTCCTGTAGAATTGTTCTCAGTTGTGCAATCCAAAAATTCACTGAAAAAGACTTGCACACTCTGGTTCAGTTTGAGAAATTTTAAGGTTTTCATGCTACAATAAGCATTGGTTCGATAAAACTCTGCAGGTAACACTGACCGCCCTTGAAGAGATATTTGAAGCAGCGCGTAGAATAATGGGTTGGCTTGGTGACTGTGCAAAAGTACAATTTCTGCAATGCAATGAAATTTTTCTATCTGCAATCTTGATAGATTTACGCAATATGTTTGTAATTTTGTCTTTGCAGATTATTGCTGCAGAAAATCAACCAGTGCGGTGGACTACTCCCCTTGGTCTTCCTGTCGTACAACCATACTATAAAAATAAACGCCATCTTGTGAGTGTTTCAGTTGTGCTTACTAGGCTTGGACATGTTACATTTGGTTAACAAACCAATGAATGCATGCCTTCTGGTGCCAACAAGTTCTACTATTATAGGATGTGGATGATCTGAACATATGGTGAGATTTTTGGATCTGATTATAAACAACCCTATATATGGCGCAAAAAGAACTTGCAATTAGTCTTGTATAAACACGTACAAAGAGAGCTTTTTAGCTCCTTGCCATGTGATCTTGACATATTCAGCTGTGTGTCCCTTGGTTGTAACATTTAATGTAGAGTTGTTCAAGTTTAATAAGTAAACCGAATCTTCTTGAGTTTCTTTTACTTGAAGGGTAATGTATGCTAATTTTGCAAGTGGTCATGCACTCAAGTTGGTTGTGTCGTGATGCGACTAGAGGAGTGCATACTCATTTACTAATCACCATTGATTGTGTCTTCACGGATTCTACTTTAATGCTATGCATTGTTTCCTCAATTACACAGTACTGCCTTTCATGAGACTATCATTTGTAAACAACTGTCTTTGTTGCATTCTACTTATTTCGTAAAATGCTTCATATTTTGTTCCTGAGAAGGATGCTGAAGATACAAGAATGACTTGGATTTTTTACACAGACCTCGTTAGGGTGGGGATTGCAGGAAGGATGTGTGAATGTGTCTGGTGCTGAAAATCCTGAATAAGTTTTTTTAATGCAGACAGGAATAACCCTTCAGATTATCTGTGTTGCTTGATTCTCTTTATAATCCTGAATGAGTTTTGTAATGCAGATAAGAACAACCCTTCAGATTTTGGCCTTGCAACGGGAGGGTGACTTGGTAGGTTATCTTCCGAAAACTCAGTAGATTATATCCTGTGACACTGAATATACTGACATGAAAACTCAAATGGTGTATGGACTTCAGGTTGATGTTAGAAGACAGAGAACAGCATTTCCTCCAAACTTTGTTCACTCACTTGATGGTTCACACATGATGATGACGGCCATTGCCTGCAGGGAGGGTGGTCTACATTTTGCAGGTTTATCTCAAGCCACTTTATTTGCAACAGCTCATTTGGATCTTGTGCCTGATACTGGCAAATGCTAGATACACATTAACCTAGCACCATAATAGGTTCCGTTAGGTGAGCATGCTGCATATTGGTTCAGGTTTTTGTACATTTCCATGTTTGCCAAAATCTACTAGTCTCCCAAGGACAATCCTGCTCTTATGGATCTCCCACAGATCCTAGCTAAGGAGATTTGACGAACTGGTCCCAGTATTGGTCAGCTTCCCTGATACATCTACACAAATATCATTCCTTCGGATTCCGGGAAATTCTAAGCTAGATTGCGGAAAGTGTATTTATGGATTGGACATAGGAAACTGGTCTTTGAAGTATGCTCAAAGGCAACCTGCTTGTGTTTAGTGCAAAACTGACATCCATCCTCATTTGAATAAACTGCAGGTGTGCACGACTCATTCTGGACACATGCTTGTGATGTGGACCAGATGAACTGGATTCTACGGGAAAAATTTGTCGAACTATATAATATGCCTATCCTTGAAAATGTAAGTACCTTGATTCTTATAAACAGCTGCTAAGCCTTGTTGAACCTTCGCATGTGTCTCAGATCAACTATTAAAGAAAAGGTTGATGGGGCGATGACTATGGTTTTGTATGCTTCAGTGTGTTCCCAGTCACTGTGTTAAAATTGCCAGGCTTATAGATAATTTAGAGATCTCATGGTTCTCTAAATAATCCTCTATTCAACTGTCAATTTCAATCTGAATCAAAAGCTAACTTTTGGTGTAAAACTTTATTTATGCACTATGCTGTTTTATATTATCTACTCTTTTTTAGAGCAGGGTCTTAATCAGGCTTAATTCGTCTTGTGTTTATGCAGTTGCTTGAGAGTTTCCAGACATCATATCCAGCACTGACGTTTCCTTCCCTACCTGATAGAGGCAACTTTGACTTGCGGGAAGTCCTCAAATCTCCTTACTTCTTCAACTGATCTAACATATGGCTAGGGTAGCAACTTCTTCTAAGTCATCAAAAGCATAACTTTCTCGGAGTAAGAATCTTGTTTACTACCAGCTGAAAGCTGGAGCCTGGAAGGAACCACTGAGTTGCGCATGTTCAGGTTGCAAATGGCAAAGAAGAAACACACAGTGTTGCTACGAAGTGGCAGCTCCTGAGAAAGTTAATGCTTTTTGAATATACTCAACAAGTGGAGCAGCTCATAAGTTTTACAGGATGGCTGTGCAACCATCTTTTACCAGGGCAGAGAAGTTAGGGATCTCCTCTGACTGCCAAAAACTCACTCCCAAGTTCTTTCATGGAGGCAAGGGATTCTTGCGGAAGCTAGAACTCTTGCAGTGACACCCATCTGCATGCTGGAGTTGATCAGATCTCATGCTTGTCCTGTTGTTTGATTCCTTTGAGGAGAGCTGCAAGTGGCTGGTCTTATTTGAGTAGGAGTTTCACATAGAAAGCGGCAACACAAAAGGAGGTTGACCACCGGCAGATTTGATTGATAAGATGATTGGATATTACTTGCACATAATGACAAGTCACAATAGCTGCAAAATCGTGTATATAACTGACATAGGATAATTTGACCCAAAAAAAAAAAAAAGAAACTGACATAGGACAAGTAGTACCAATTGTCGTGGCATGCTGGCAGTTGTATGTATTTTTTTTGGCTGCACACAACTGTTTACAAATCCTTGTACTATTGTAATTTGAGGTTTAATTGCTGTTATGAAGCTGCATTGGCACATTTATGTTTCCCTTCGGTTCTCTATCTCGGTGGGTGAAGAATCCAACTTGCTGAGGTCAAATCCCCTTTCGTTATGAGCTCGCAAAAAAGACGATGTGTGGGCAAGTCTGGTTGACTTTCTGGGGTGGGACGAGTTTGTTATCCGAATAGTACATGAAGAATGGTCATCTGTCATCAATCTTGGTACGTGAGTTTCCTGCTAAGAGCTTCTGGTGTTCCGTAAGCTCATTAGTAGACCCTCCCGAGTTAATTTATATTCAATGTCAAAATATATTATTAGGAAGTGGATTTTTATGTGTTTAAGCTCGAGCGAAGATAATTTTTTTCAGACCACCAGATGTCTTTTGTCATGGTAAATTTTAAATAGTGACGGTGGAATCTAGCACATATGGGTGCATCCTAAAGTGAATAAAGTTCACCAGTTGGTATGCCCATTGGAAAGCATAAGCTATTTAGTTAGGGATAAGCTGAGCTAGCACTTCTGCAAATGATGTAACATGACAGAAGTGCGAGGGAAATTTATCAGGAAACTCATCTCTTACTCAAATTTGCAATCAACCATACGAACATGCTCAGATTTCTTCTTAAAACGATCAATGTTTTTATCACGCCTCCTTAAAACAACCGTACTTCAATGCTCACAATTTTTTTTTTTTGGCTACTTGTACTTTTTACGATGATGCATAGTTAGACAAAACTACTCACAAATAACATGATGACATGCAATAAGCCGCCGAGATATAGAATCACCTTGAAGTTTACCCGTAAAGCCCTAGAACTACCTTCCCCTGCAAGGAATTTGTTGGTCTTTGACCACATCAACGATTTCACCCATAGAACCCTAGGGGCAAGCTGAAGCCTTCAAGTATTGATCAATTTAGACCTAGTATAACATTTTAGCACGATCACACTCATTCTTTCTAAGGATCTGCTAAAGAGACTTAAGCTGCAATATCTTCGGTCAGATACATTTGAGAGAGAGAAAGGGAGGAAGGGAGGGAGAGGGAGATTCAGTTCCCATTACTATTCCAAGTATGATCGGATAAGAGAAGGTAACAATTTTACACCTTCAATGTCGCATTAACATAGCCAGCAGAAAGGCTGCTGCTGCTCGGAATGCTCTCCATGCAAGAACGAAAAAGACATGATCTTCATGCAGATAATTGCAAACACTCTTTACCCAGATCAATCATAATAATTGCAGTTCTGGCTTCCTCTCTTAAGAACCATCTTCGAATGTTCCCGCACACAGACAAAAACAGTGCCAGAACTGAATGAATCATATCCAAAGGCTTCCAAATGCTTCTTCAATAGCCCTTTTCTTGCTTAGCTCTATGCTCCACCCTCCCGCTCTGCCTCCTCTTTCGGCTCGGAGCTTCATCATTTCTTCATCATCATATCCATGGATGTCAAGGCCAGTCCCAAGTGGCACTGGCTGAGGGGCCATGCCAGTTGGCCGAGGCTGTCCTCCAGCAATTGCGGGAGCATATTGTCCCTGTGTCCCAACACTCAATCCCGCTTGAGAGTTAAGAGCCTGAATGGAGGCTAAAGACATGAGAAAGCGAACAATACGATCTGCAACTAATATTTCACAGCAAAACAAACACCTGAAATCAAAAGAAAACCAAAATACCGGCAGAAGGTAATCTAGGTTTACCCAATCAATGGTGTATGCCGTAGTTTGCTGACAAAGTAGGTCGAAGAGAATATGCCAATGATTCTAAGAACTTCTCTAGGGACCACATCAAGTGCTTTCTTAAGATTTATGAATACCATGTGCACACCATTTTTGCATCCTCTCTCTAAATGCCTCAATCAGCCACTTAGAAAGAGATGGATTATCACTCTTCTTTGGAAGTGAAGCATTCATAGCCTTAACCTGCTCCCTATCATTCCTTTAGATCACTTCAGTCTCTGATTTGGCTTAATGCATATTTAGTTGGTGACAATCTCAATCCTCATGATTAAAAAATATCTATCCATGTACACATGCATATATGTGCGTACACTGAATCTTATCCCATAGAACTCGTGTTGAAAAATGAAACCAGGATTTGATGAATAAAATGCCCAAATATGCACTGACTATGAAGATAAATAAGAACTAGAACACCAAGTGAAAGGCATCCCTAGTACAATTCATGCTAGCTCATGGTTCCAACATCTGACTAAATGAAAACCTGATTAAGTGGTCTTGCTTTCTTGCATGATTTTGCTACACCATCATTAAGAACATACAAAAAAAAAAGAAAGAAAGTGAGATCCATATTCTTGGGCAGTACCAAAAGCAAACACACTAGGGTCAAGGCTTCTCCAACTTTGTAGCCTTTCTATGCCTCTAACTCGCAAGGTTGCAGATTATCATCCAGGATCACACAAGACACTGTATTTTATGACAATACTAAGAAATGAATTTGGAATACTCCTGATTCATGGTACTCCCAAAGCGTCGCATCATGTTTTCCCGTTAATGACTAAGGAATTATCGACTCATCTGATCATCCCTGACAACTTGTGCATTGTCATTTCTTAAAGCATGGCCTCAAGGACAATATGACAAATAAAAGATGTCAACAAGGGAGACCAACTTCGAAGCACCCAGGTCGCTTTTCCTTATAGAAAGCGTAAATGTAAGTTTTTTACATGCCACAGCAAGCAATAGAACTATGAATTGATAGGTGACTCCGGATAACCATTCACAAAAATTAAAAACAAAGACAACAGTTTTCTGATATAGCGAATGTAAAGCTACAGGATATACATGGAGCAAGTAAAAGATGGCATTGACTAACTCTGGAAAGAGACCGCAATAATAGTAGAATCCAACAATAATAAAGTGAACAATAGTTCCGACAAAAAAAAATGATCAATAGATTTTCATTTTTCTTACTCCATCTGGATCAGTTTGGGGAGGCAGCCCCTTGCTTGCAGCCAATGCCGCTGCAAACTCTTCAGCCTGTTAAACAATAGCAACAGTAAAAACCAAAATGCAAAGTCATGACACTTCGGCTATTGAGACTTAAAAGCATAAACTCAAAGAAAGTGTAGAAACAGCTGAATTACAATTGCACTAATGTGGCCAAAACAATATATCAGATAAAGAAGACACAGCCACCTTCTTCGCGCGATTAATCATAATCTGCTCAGCATTTTCTTCCTGGTACTTTGCAATCTTTGCTTCAATAGTTGGCACATCCATTCCTTCAATCAGATTGAATGCTGTGAAGTATCATAGTCAGACTCGGCAATGAACATGATGAGGAAATCCAATTAAAAACATTCACAAGCTCACTCATTTCCTCCACTTCTTCCAAGTAGTCATTGTACTCTTTCAAGGATGGGAAATCGTCCTCTCTTTTATTGAATCTGTAAGTGAAAGCAAATGAGACCAAGTAAATTTGTCTGGCCCTATGTTTAAGTTGCCCAGTTGTGCAATTTTTTCTTTAGCTTTTTTCCTTTCTAAATGTATATTTGTTTCATTTTTCTCTTCCATGTTAGTCAGGAAATTTCGGGAAACAAATAGCAATCAAAATCTAAGACACAAATAGCACAGGGGTATCTAAAAACCTTGCCTAAGATCAAGAAATAGCCAAGTTAGCAGAGTAATAAGAAAAAGAGTTAGAATTAGACTTGGGCATGAGACATCAAAAATAGAAAAATAATGCCCTTGTGTAAGTGATATCTGAATACTTCAATTTGTGCGATGAGTAACAACTACAAGTAAGTAGCAATACATGTTGCCTGCATTTTAGCAGTAAAACCTATAAACTAGTGCGTGCAGCCCAGATCTTGTGGCGGATGGAAGTTAGGGAGGTGGGGAGAGAGAGCGAGAGACTTACATGCTGGCCATCCTCCTCCGAATGGCCATTTCTCTGTTGTGGGGGTTAGTGCCAGAAACTACCATTGGTTCGAGTCCTCTCAACCGTCCTTAACCTGGTTCCTATATAATGATTCACAAGACAGAATGAGTCAACTACGTAAAAAGATGCGTACACAAATACACGTGCTTGATTATCTGCTCATACCAATATAGCATGACCTCAAGGAGCAGCTGTAGATTTTGTCCACAGAACCATGAGATTACTCTTTGGAGGTACCTGCACAAATGACACATAATATTAGTCTGACAGAGTGCTAGACACAAGAATAAGATGCAGGAAACACGGATGGAAATATGAATCTTTTTCAGCAGCCAAAACACATTCTTCAAAGCTTCCCGTTCAAACCATTGCATGGAATCCTGAAATTGAACTCCTGCCAAATTGATTGGATCAATATCCCATCTTTACCCTAGGAAAAACGGCCCCAAAAGGACTAGAAGAGAAACTCAAATGAATTCCCTTCTTCTTACCCACGTATGGGCATAAAGTAAGTCTGGGAAAACTCTTCTTCTTTATAAAAAAGAGCCTCTGCCAAAGTGGTAACGCAAGGTGCGCCCCTAACTAAAGCGTAGACCTTTAAGACATATTATCAAACACAAGGAGGGCATACTCAATGTCGCGAGACCCCCAAATCTCTAGAATCCACTAAGAAACACACCAAGTTCATTACGGTCACTCTCATGGCCCCCCATTTGATCAAAATCAAGAACTCACCCTCGTCTCTATATCGCCGGAATCAAAAGAACGAAGAGAAGAACATAAAAAGTTTCCATTCATGATTGCCACCGAAAAACATAGAAACAGAAAAAGGTAAAGAAGAACAAAAGTGGGTGGTGATTAGGGGAAGAAACAGCGTCGTACCGGAGCTGAAGTCCCGAGGTTGGGTGTTCCAGAGGCGCCAACTGTGAAATCAGTGGTTTTTCTTCTCTGCACAACGATCGCTTTTGGCAGTATGTTATTTAACAATACTAAAGAACAATGTTTGGGAAATAATCCTATGGTCAATTAAAGCTATATCTATGAAATTTAAACTTTGAATAAAAGCAAGTTCTGGCAAATTATAAACAAAAAATTGTTTATAATCTCCACGCTATTCCATTACATTTGTTAAATTAAATAATTCAACAAAACAACGACACACGACACAACACATCAACACGTTATTTATCAAAAAATAGAGAATTTCGACACGTTACAATATGGTGTGTATGTAATGTGTATATATAGCAGTAAGCTTTTTCTTCTGCTTCTGTCAGGGATTCATGATTAGACTTTTTTTTTGTTGGTTAGGTATATTAACTTTTGGGTGTTTGGTTATATGATTTAAGTATATACATTTTTGATAAATTTATATTTTGATCCTTGATTTATTGAAAATGCTTAACATTGAGTCCGTACTTGTTAAAATGACATATCGGGATGCTGGACTTGCAGGTCACCGGCGTGTGCGGAGCGCTGACCATATGTTGGTCGCATGTCGAAGAGTGTAGGAGTGTCACATGCGACATGGAGTCCCTCGAAGAGTGTCGTTACTTCCCACCACCTAACATAAACTCGAACTCCTCTAAAGTTTTCACAAGAATTCAAATATTGTGTATGCGTCATTTTTATAATAGCCCCATGAAATGTTTTATACCTATTTGTGGAGATCTAAAAACATTAATTAGAATTACTTGCAAATGTTTCATTACTACTACTTTAGGACTGCAAGTTATAGTTTACTAAGAAAATAGGGAGCAACTATATATAACCTGGGCCTAATTAGTAAATATGCAATTATTAGGGAGAAATAGTACTTCTGGTCCTACAATTTAAGATCACTTGCATTTTGGGTCACTATGCTTCAACTGCCATCATCAATTTTATGTAATAAACCTCAGATTGCATGAATTTGATGCATTTCGACAAATTTTCGGCAACCTTCTCCGCAAATTGCAAGGGTGCAGAATTTCGAAATTCAACACGATACAATTGCGCGAGGCCCAGGAATCGGTCTCCGCTCATTCTTGAGATGTGCCAAGGCAAATTCGATTTCGGACGACTAGCGAACAATCAAGATCACTCCACGGTTCCGCGCTCAATCGCAAAGTGCGCGAGCGCGGACTATAGCTTCACTTTAAATCTCTCCACCGTTGAAAGTTGGCTTCAAACTTAAATGATGGCGATTAGCAAGTGAACGTTACAAAACAACATCAAAAAGTTAATTAGATGCTCAAATTCACACTAGAAAGGGAATTTTTTTTTTTTTTGAGAAACTAACCTATACGATGGAACATTCTTGAAAATCACTTATACGTGAATTAATTGGTGATTTACCTTAGTTTTACGATAAAGTATGCTAGATAATCATGTCATCTTAAAGTCCCGTTAATCTACGCTATCTATCACCATCCTTGACGAGGGCTCGTGACATGTACAACTCAGAACCCCATGTGGTGGCCCCTTGCAGTTGAGGAAAATCGCCCGTGGAAAACCACTTCGGAAAATAGTAAGTTAGAGAAATGATGTATCGACATGCTTGCTAAGGCCGAGGAAAATTTCAAAAAAGTTTCTAAAATTATTGGCTATTGTCAATTCAATCCTAAATGATTTTAGTTTGCCATTGAGTGTATAAACATTTTGAAATAACCAATTGAGTCCATCGAATCGATTTTGGACCGAAGATCGCTGAGGTTGATGCCCAATGCCAAATGCGGCTATTGGTCGGCTAAGTGAGGCGTGGCTCGGCAAAGCATTTTGATAACAAAAGATGATCTCGATGCCTGTGAACAGCCATCGCACGCCATGTCAAAATCAAGCGATAATTATTATACATACCCCATGGAAAACTGATCGAATGTCTTAAAACATTAAGAAGGGGAAAGAAACCGGGGGCAACCTGAAATTGGTCTTTATAGTTCAAAAGGTCCTGTTTCAAGTACCACAGAGGAATGCCTTTCTCCATCCGAATACGTGCGCCAGAAATCGAATGACTTAAGACCAAACAGAGACATTCGCTGTGGAAAAAGAAAAAGTGCCCTTGCGATTAACAATCAGAACTTTCAAGAATCGCTAACTAGTTCGGCCAGTGACGGCGATCGAGGTTCCGTCTCAGAAGCTTTGATGAGGCGCAAGAGCAGCTTCGGTTTATGAAGAGGGACTTCATGACCGCCCCTCTCACAGATACAATCAAGGTGAGTCCCGCATACTCCTGAGTCCATCCACACACCGCCCCCTGGGAAGAACATATCATGTTTTCGCAAGCTTACAGGCTTTGCACTGCTTAAAACAAATGCTAAATTTAGCCGACATGCTTTCACGTAAAACTATTTTAAGAAGGGCATCGCCCGCTGGTAAGATGAACACAAAAAATGCTAACTATCAGTCGCCTTGGAATGAAGACTTCTAAGCAATTGGGAGAGGGGCAAATTATGGCTTTATGATAAACAGGTATATACAATTTCAAAGTGCAACAATGCGGCTCTCTAATTTTTCTTTCGCAATAAAGGCCCAAAGCCTCGAGAGAGAGGAGAGAGAGAAAGTGAT
>JAGVVM010008579.1:0-10209 GCA_019149425.1 Psidium friedrichsthalianum
TAGGCACAATGTGATTCTATGACCGTAGGATGACTCCGAGCATAGGATTAGTTTTCAACCGCCAGGATCCAAATTCTAGTTTTTTATTTTTAAAGAGTTTCATCTCTTAAACTCTTAATTCAATTTTTCAAATCATAATACTAGAATAAATCTGAAAATAAGTCCAAAAAAACTCTCATAACTTCTGCACACTCATTACCTAGCCTTAGCCGATTTCTCAGCTTGCTCGGATCCAATTGTCTCGTCATTTACTCAATTCCCCACCGTCGATGCAAATGCATTAGAAAAAATAAAATATGCAATGCATGGAGAAATATTTTTTGGTGAGAATTATTCTCAATTTTGTGTAATATGAATGAAAAAAAAAAAGAAAATCAAATTTAGGTGTCAACAGTGGTTGAGGAGGGATCTTTTGGACAAAGATGTATGGCCCCCCTTTGTTCTCCCTTTTGTCCCTCTTTTACTTTCCATTTCCCTTTTTCCAAATCTCGGTATGGAGCACTCTTGTTACCATTAAAACACAAAAAACATTTCGTACTCGCTAAATTATGATATAATTTACAAAAAATTGAGACACCAAAGGGCGTCATTTGGAACATTCCTTCAAGTAGAGGTGATTAACGGGTACTGGCTTGATCATCGTGCCCTCGGCCTAAGTGGGCCTGGACTAGCTTGGGCAAAGGTCTCACGTTTGCAGAAGCCGAAACGTGCATCTGTGCCCAGGTTCGGCCCGAAACACCTTCCAAATTTTGTGATATGGTGTGCTTGGGCCAGCATTTGCCCGACACTTTGGCCATCCTCCCCTGACCCCGCCTAATATAACTCTACTTCAAGCCAGGGACTGAACCCGATCGGAGAAAACATCTTAGAATTGGGTCGTTGAGAATGAAATCATGATGGGTATTTGAGTTCCTAGGAAACTCGAAGAGAAATCAATGTCAAGATATCAAATGCGTTCTGCAAAAAAGATGAAAGGTTGCTGCGGTCCAAGGGAGAGTGCGAGGAGGCTTTCCTCCTTCTCTCCTGCTCTCCCCTCCTCTATATTCCTTTAGATCTTCCCCGATCGTTCTAATTTTCATATTTCTTCATTAATTTCGTGACAGCAATCCACTCCTTTATGAAGTGAGCTCTGAGTCTCGAAGTGTGTGTCCTGAAAAGCAAGATGTCTCTGCCCGCTATCTACTTCGCCTCTGACTCCCGAGTGCTTGCCTCCCAATTATCGAGCACTTTCACAAGTTTTTTGAAGCTTTTTTCCTTTAAATCGACTTTCTGAAGTGATTTTTGTGATCAACGGTATCCTTTTGCGTTTATTCTCTCCTAAAAAAATCTAGAGTTAAAACCTAAATTTGAATACTCTTCTATTCTTAATGATAGATATAGATGTGCTTTACAAACTGTTTCCTCCTGTATTTTACTCAACCATATATTTATTTCTTCTTGTTTTTGTATAGTGATGGTGTCTAGGGGATACTGAATCTCGAGCTATGCAATCGCCTCTTGGCCAAAACCTGTAACTATTTAGAGAGAGATTTTCTCAGTTTGCATCTCGTCACTGAAGACAAATGATGCGAGGTTCAATGATTGCTCGTCAGTTGTACTTGGAATGCTAACAGATCCGTCCTTGAAGAATTAGTGAGTTTCTACAATTATATCAAGTATATTCACTTTTCAGATTTACTTCGTGAGTTCTTTCATTTTTATTTTTGAAATGATTACTCTCTCTTTGATATGAATCTGAGGTTTCTTTCTTTCGAAATAAAAATAAAAGTAAAAAACTAGCATATTAATATTTTAGAATTGGCTTTCCCAAAGCTCATCTCTAAGTGGAACCCCACTGCTATCGTAATACTAGTGCCATGAAAAGCAGTGGTCAACAAAAAAAAAAAGATCAGAAGATCGGTAATCAAATCCAAAATCAGAGATGAGGAAGATCGTGTCCCTTTAGTATTTGCCGACCACGACACGTTTTGCTTTCGCCCTCCATGGGCCGGATCAAGTCTCATATCATTGAGCCCGAAAGTCAGCCCATGGGCCAAAGCCCTGTGTGTCCACATGAAAATTTTCTTTGGTCCCTATGAGTGTGGCAGATTCATGGGGATTCTATTTCAGGCTCTGAAAGTGTGCATGTAAAGTTTAATAATTGAAGAAGGTTATACTTGGCGGCAATCCTTTGGGTGAATCAGTAGTTCCTTCCTCGGTACCATGACAGTACATCTATAATGCTTCTCTTTCCTACATCAATACATATCAGGGTGTCAATACAGAACCAATACATAGTGATAAAGCCATCGAAATAAGATCGTTGGTCAATCGAATAAACCTATCAAATGATAATCAGGGTTTGAGTCATAAATGGTCCTACTAATTGGCCCACATAACCCCGTTAAAATGTTCCATTTATGGTAATGCAAATTTCTTGACTTCATACCCAAATCCTCGACCGTATATTACTTAAACACTTCCATATATTAATTACAATCTAGGAAAACTTAGTTTTATATATTTGTAAAAAATTTATATGGCTAAAACACATTGGGACAAATCCAGTGAGTGCGATCCTCGTTTGATCACAAAGCGAGGGCCTCCCGTCCCTCGCCAAATCTAGTTGAGGGCCGCAAAACCCTTGCCCAGTGGCCATTTGGGCAAGGGCTGCTGAGTCAGTGTGGGTTTCACGGCCCTCCCCTTGTGACCAACACCCCTCACTATTTTTCATAGAAAATATAAAATAAAAAGTAGAAACACTACAAAATTATATAAATTTAAAATCAATGTTATGATCTTACTTAAAATAGTCGGTAAACCGTTTAAACCTCATACATTGTTATCTCTCTTAAGCTTTGTTATCTAAAACTTGAGACAACCCATTTACGACTCACACCAACAGATATGGATTCTAGTTTCCATTTTGTCACCGTATTATCTCTAATAATCAAATTCATTCGCGTTTCGAAGAAGCGAAATTTTGATTCTGTGCGTGGTTGGAAACTTTGCTCATACTACAAAAGAGGGTTTGTGGCTAGCTTTATCACCCAAGACACATGGGAAGGTTGGATAAATAGGTAACGTGGCATCGGATGTTTTTTGTCTCACCATTTGTGAGATCAGTACATATCACCGAAAATTGGTGCACGGACTAGTATCCTCAATCTCTTTCCCGCCCTTTCGAAAGGGGGCCCCCCTGGTGGTTCTGTTAACATAAGGCATCGCAATGTTATATCGGGTCATTGATCTGAATCTCAAGTATGATAAATCCACACAAAAATTAAAAAAAAATTAGTATTGAAGAAAATAGCTTTATTGTTCTGTGGTGGGCTGTGTTTTCTGTGGTGGGCTGTTTGTTAACTAGTAATTACAGCTGGTATCCATACATCACAACGGGTTTAGGGACCTTTTCTTCGCTATACCATTGACTATCGTCTTAATCAAGTGAGTCTGTCATCAATCACTATTTGAATGGCATGTTGGTATTCACAGAAGCTCTTCCTCTCTCTGATTAACTGTGTTTTCAAAACGTGTCCCTTATGTATTTTGAAAGATAACATTGAGTTTCTCTTCTTTTTCTTCTTTGTCAGCAGAGTTTACGTCTTCATGCAGATTTTCAAAAAAAATATATAATCTCATCCATTTCAAGTAGAGGTGGCAAAATGGGTCCATGACTCATTTTCTACTAGAATTTGTGTTTGTATGGGAACGGGTCGCTCCAATTTTAGGAATGTGTTTAGATAAGGAATTGTAAGAAACAAAGAATCAAAGCTAAAAGCGGGGGGCCTAAATGGCTTCGGATTGATGACAGGTTCCAGTTCCTGAGGAATTCAGAAGAAATTGAATTATGGTGCGTGGCGCTCCGAGATGTGTTAGAAAATTGTTTCGAGTTTGGTGAGCACAAAGAAAAAAAAATATATTATTTTGGAACTAATTAAATAAGTCTGTTGTAAGAGAGCACACAGGACACATACGAATTATCTTTCCCTTTATGTGTTGGATGGGTTCTGCCATTAACTTAAAAAGTGAACAAGGCTTCGATCTGTACTTGAACTTGTGCAACCTGCAGCAGCCAAAGAAGAAGAAAATATACGAACTTTCGGGTTGGATTCGGCGAAGGGAAAAATCAATGAAAAGTCTCACGTTTATTTTTTGTTTCCTCCTTCTGACTTGGTTACTCCTTTTCGGCCAACTCCACAGTTGGACTCCCTGGTGGTTGACATATAAATATATTAAGGGTTTGGTATTTTAGTGCTCCGGGCTTGCATGCGTAATGCAATTGAGCATGATTGTGCAGCGTTGGATTTCGTTCATGTGTTGGAGTTCTCGTGCAACTATTGAAGAGTCTTCAGAGAATTGCATCCAGCTAAGACTACAAGTGTCTATAGTCAATAGAAAATTTTATTTAAAGTTTTGTTTAATTCTTTTGTGTGATTGAGAGATTATTCGTGAGAAATTATGAGTTAAACACTGCGAGTTATTAGATGTAATTAGGGATCGAGAAACATTGCAAATGTTTGAGTGAATTGAGTCTAATTTGTAATCTTTGATCGCTCGTTCTATAGTGAAATTCGTTGCTGCTCTCCCCTTGGACGTAGATCTGTACGACCGAATCACGTAAATTTGGTATCCGTTTTATTTTTTTGTTTTATCGATTTATCTATGTCTCGAGTTTTTCGTTGAGAATGCGTGGCAGAAGTCCGATATCTTCACTTAGGAAATTTGGTATCCGTTTTATTTTTTTCTTTTGTCCATTTATCTATGTCTTGAGTTTTTTGTTGAGAATGCGTGGCAGAAGTCCGATACCTTCACTTAGGAAGATCACTAAGAAGGAATCCAAGTCCAAACTCATCAATATATCTAATTGGACTCAAATTCACTCAAAAGTTTAAACCAATGAGTTAAGAGTTAACTTGAATATATTAATTGCTCAACACCGCATCAATTTTTGATATGAGAATTTTCTAACACAACTCACACGTGCATCTTAATAATCTCCCCTCACATGTGAGCTCTAGTGTTAGGATTGCTCCTTCTTAATTCAAATATCCTTCTGCATCAGCTTATTTGAATCTCCTAATCATTGCAATGCAACCAACCAACATCAACTGCTAACTTGGGGTTGCGCATCATCCATGGTTTCTATCTTGCGTCTCCAAACCAATTGTCCATGGTTTCTTCTCGTCAAACCAATCATGATGGCAATTTTCACTCAAAATAAGTATCAATCATGAGATTTCTTTCTTGTGATATTAACCAAGTATTGGAACATATTGACAGTGAGCCATCAATCAACCGTCAACTCTAATATCATTTATTGGGAGTATGTGACAGAAGTCCAATACTTTTACCGAGGGATCGCCAAAAGGGAGCCTAAGTCCGAACCCATTAATATATTCAGCTAGACCCACTTCACTCGAAATCTTACGCCAATAAATTATGGGCCAACTTGAATATATTAACTGCTCAACACCACATCAATTCTCTGATGTGGGACTTTTCTGACACAATTCGCACATGCATCCTAACAAGATGCAAGTGTTTAGCTTAGTCGAAGAAGTGGTTGATCGCTTTATGAGCTTCATTCGTCGATTACTCACTTGTTCATTTGGAAAGGAAGCAATCGATGGAGCTTGCGTCAATCTTGTTTGTTTGCATATGAGCCAACTTTGTAAGTTGATTCTAGGGACAAATTGATGAATGATTCCATTGCTAGAAAAAGTTCGGATTGTGGTTCATTTGTTTGTACTTTGGCTTGTAGCGATTTTCGAGAAAATTACCAAAAAAGTCTTAAATATTTTATATTTAGGCCAATTTAGTCATTTCGGCCAACCTTGACCGACCGGCACTAATGTAGCCCATTTTTATGATATTTTACTATATATATATATTAATTCTTTTCTTTCTATTTTTCTCCTTTTCCTTCTTCTTCCTCTAGTTGGTCAACGGATCGGCAACTAGCTAGAGGACAGAGCTAGAGAGAGCAAGGTCAGCCCTGCGCAAGCCAAGCCTTGCCACCGTCTTTGGGACAGCAAGACTCAACCTCACATCTAGGTGAGGTTGAATTTGCCCAGCCACGGTGAGGTCAAGCCTCACCCTTAACATCGCGAGGTGACCTCACCCAGCCATGGGGAGGTTACCTTTACCTAGATTTGGCAAGGTCAACCTCATGCTCGTTGGCTCTGGCCTCCAGTCAATTGCCAATTTGGCGATTAGTTGAAGGAAGAAGAAGAGAAGTGGAAGAAAAGAGAAAGAAAAACCTAAAAAAAAAAAAAAAATTGAAGGATGGTAAAATATTATTAAAAAGTGGTCACGTCAACACCAGCATTCTCATTAGCATCGGACATCATTCAAGTTAACGAATTTCGGCCAAAGTTGGCCGAAAAGACTGAATCGACATAACTACAAAAGATTTAAGACTAAATTGGCACAATTGCAATAGGATTGAAATTTTTTTTGGTAATTTCTCCACAATTTTCTTCGAATTCAATTGAACTTGATAAATTTCGCTTGATTTTACTCTGGCATATTATTAGTAATCTCTTATTTGATAATTTTTTTTTCGTGTTTACTTTGTTTATAATCAGTTAGTTTATTCTTTCGGCATGCTATTTTCCATATTTGAGAGGGATAAATTGCTAAGAATTAGAGCCCGAGTTGAAATGGATATGGATCTAATCGGGTTGACTATGACTTGCTAAATTTGTACTACATATGAACGAAAAGGTCAATACAAGTTAAACGAGTCAATTTAAAGTGTGTTTGTTTCCGGAAAAAGTTTGATAATAAATGAGAATACTTTTAGAAAATCATTTTCCAGAAAAATATTTTCCTTTTGAGGTTAGGGAATTTTATTTTTCTTTAACTTTAAAAATGCATGTTTTCTTCGACCGTAAATAGATTTCATTTGATTGATTATTTTCAGCAATCCAAGCGCGTGAAAGTCCATAAAACTAATTCTAGAAAAAAAAAGTCTTTCGCCCAAACAAACCAACCTCAGATCAGATCGATATTCAATTCACCCAGATTCAACCTAATCCCCCCATCTAACAGTTTGCATGCGACAAACGAGGTATGGGTCTTTGCTTCACTGACACAAATAAGTAAATTGCGTAAATGTTTCGCCACCTCTATGACATGGTGAGATGTAACCACCGCAAGATAATGATAACTTTGGACCACCATGTGATGCTTAAGGCAAACATTATTTTGTCGATGTCTTTCGGCAACATATAAGATTCTTTCGGAGGTACGGCTACATCGTACAAAGGATGTGTTTAGATTCACTTGTTAGTTTCTGTTTTCAGAGATCCGTGCGATGGTTTTGGTGGCCGATGCGAATGTTCTTGTTTACCATGCACGGATACTTCGCTAAGAGTCTAAGACTAGGCCGCAATATTTGTGGGTTTGGTCGCACACTCGCCATTCAAAGACGATTTGATGCCTCGAATATGAAGATGCAATAGAAAAAAATGTCGTCTAGTAATACATCAGCATCAGCTCCTCTACCAAAGGATCGCGAACCACTTGCCCCCTCAAATATACCAGGTGGACAGAGGAGCTAGAAAGCAGAAATGGCCTCCAAAGTTCCCGTGATAGTTTTCTCAGAGGAAAGTATGGAACCCGGGAGCAAGTCTTGGATGAGAGCTTGCGATGAGATCGTGCAGGCTCTTGAACATCACGGGTGCTTCGTAGCCGAGTACGGGGATTTCCCTCCGGAGCTTCGCGACCCAATCTTTGGCGCCGCAAAGGAGCTCTTCGGTCTCCCTCACAAGGCCAAGGCTCGGAACCCGATAGCGTCTACTCAAAGGGCTACATAGCCCGCTATCCTGGAACTCCTTTGCTTGAAGGTCTGAACCTTGATGGTGCTGAGAAACTTGAAGCTTGTGAGCAGTTCACAGCTCTCATGTGGCCATCTGGGAATGCTCGCTTCTGGTACACCGTTTTCTCCCCTATTACCACCCAAAAATAAACGTTTTTGGGGCACGGAATAATACAATTTTGCCTCTCCAAATGTCTTTAACAAGTTGCAATGAAAGCTTCACGTTTATAACGATGAAGTTGGGATTCTAAGTCTTTGCTAAGTAAGTCGATTTTTGTATAATGACCTTATTAGTAAATATTTTTCCGTTTTGCTGTAGCAAAACTGCTCATTCCTACACAAGGGAGATAGCTGCATTGGAGAAAGTGGTGACGAAGATGGTGTTCGAAGGCTATGGAGTGGGGAATACTGCGACTCTCACACCGAGTCCATCACATACCTCCTGCGCATCTTGAAGTACAAGAAACCCAGCGAAGACGAGGTTAACATCAACCCGGTCGCCCACACGGACCAGACCTTCCTGTCCATACTGTATCAGAACAATGTGAGGGGCCTGGAGGTGATGACAAAGGATGGAGAGTGGGTCACCTTCGAGTCCTCGCCTTCGTCTTTCATGGTCATGGCCAGCGATGCATGCGTGGTGAGTTGCTTATCTATTATTCTGACCGCACTAGTCGAGCCCCGCCGGTTATGTGCCGGAAAAAATAGTGCACTTTAGATTAAGAATAGAAGCAGGGTCAAATGGCACAAAGTAATGTGGCATGGCATAGATACATCTTTGAAGCGAGGTACATGACACGAAAGCTTCATTTATTTCACAAAAAATAAATAAATGAAATTTTTTTCATTACCTATGAAAATAGTTAGGCATAAATTACTATCAATGATAAAAATATTTTTCGTTGATTAATTTTTCTAAACGATATAAGCAATCACTTTTCAGAAAATATTTTTGAAATCGCTTATTTTCTGTGAAACAAATGGAATCATACTTAAATTCTGATGGGAGGTGACCCGCTATTTTCTTTACTTCTTAGTTGGCTGGCTAAGCAGGATTGGAATATACAAAGAACAATAGCATTAGTAGAGACCAACACTCTATCTGATCTATTCAAAGGTATATGGGTTTTTAGGGATGGAGCAACAGAAGGATCAAAGCGTGTTACCATCAGATCAACGTGAGAGAAGAAGGGTTGGTGAGGTACTCGTTTGGCGTCTTCTTGTATAATACAGGGACAATAGAGACACCCAAGGAGGTCATATACCAAGACTGATGAGATTTATCTAATTGAATCGGAAGAGTGGTAGAGATAAGAAAAAACGAACAACGCGATTTACCCAGGTTCACCCAGAAAAGGGCTACGTCCTGCAGTCTGTATTATTAAGTTTTCTGTCGCGCGGGTACAATGAACGAAAAAAGACAATATATATAGCTCAAAATGGGCCCCACAAGTAATGGACTAACTTAAATAAAAGCTTAAAACGGAGATCCTGCGCGCTGACTAGCCAGCGGGACCTTCGTGTCTGGGGCGCTGCCCCCGAACCCCCGCATTCCTTGCGTAGGGATCACATGTTGTTGGTTCATACTTCTGTTTCTCTAAGCTCACGTGAGCATGCCCGATGTGAGAAACAAGGGTCCCCGAAATATTCGCCAACTTCAACAAAGACCACCCTTAACTGTTCAAATCATTCAATCATCTTGATTTCCTTCGTTTTTACGACAAGAGCCAGGATCGCACCAAGGGTCAATGCCTCATCAAAGCCTATTGTGGAATCTAAGCCTATTGTGAACTTCAGCTTAGTTCATTATCTTGCAGCATATATGTGTGTATTGCTTGGCCAAAAAGAACTTCTTTGTATCGTTCTATATATACGTATGAAGCATGAGTTGTGGTAAGTAGTGGATCTTTGGACAAGATGATGTACCGCTCCCCTTTTTTCTCCCTTTTGTTCCCCTCTGTCACTTCCCCTTTTTTTTCGTCAAGTCTCGCTAAGCATGCACTCTTGATACCAATCTTAAACACATATACTTATTGCTCTATAAACATTGATAGATTGACAATTACACTTAATTTTTTCGTACTATGATATTATTTATAAAAATGAGACATCCAAGGTGTCGATTTAGAATTCCTTTCAAGTACAGGTAATTAACGGGTGATGGCGTGATCATCGTATCCTCACATCTAAGCGGGCTTGGACAAGCTTGGGCAAAGATCTCACATATGAGAAAATCGGATCGCACGTCTTTGGTCCCGGCTCAAGTCTTTACTATCTTCAGCTTTTATTTCCCTAACGCTCGATCTCAAGATCTCAAGCTTCTACTTGAAAATACAATAAAGATAGCTATTTCTTTCTCCTAGTGACTACTCCGAGTAAAGACTACTGACCTTAACCGTTCACGG